>JAHKKF010514461.1:0-10688 GCA_019740295.1 Labeo calbasu | reverse complement strand
CAACATTTGCAGTCTATCTTCTTAACTATGTTGAGTTTGACTGGTCAACTTGTTAAGCAGATATTCCATTTCAGTTTGGTCATGTAAATAGGCTGGTTATTGATCCAACATTACCAATTAAACAAACATTAACCTAGCTACAGTACTTGACCAAAATCAAATCCAACGTTACCAGTCTAGCTACTTGACTAATGTTGAGTTTGACTGGTCAAGCAGTTAAGCTTGTAGTGTTGGTATTAATTTCGGTCAAGTAACTGGTCTGGTAATCAACCCAATGTTATTAATCAAACCCAACATTACCAGACCAGTCATCTGACTAATGTTGAGTTTGACAGGACAACCAGTTAAGATGGTAATGTTGGGATTGATTTTGGTCAAGTAACTGGTCTGGCAATCAACAGAGTGTTATCAATCCAACCCAAAATTACCATTCTAGCTAAATGATTAATGTTGAGTTTGACTGGTCAAAGAGCAAAGCTGGTAATGCTGGGGTTGATTTTGGTCAAGTAACTAGCCTGGTAATCAACCCAATGTTACCAATTAAAGCCAACATTTGCAGTCTATCTTCTTAACTAACGTTGGGTTTGACTGGTCAACTTGCGAAGCAAGTAGTATTGGGTTTCATTTTGGTCAAGTAACTGGGCTGGTTATCAATCCAACATTACCAATTAAACCAAAATTACCTGCCCAGCTACACTTGACCAAAATCAAACCTAACAATTCAGCTGCTTGACAAGTCAAACGTAACATCAGTCAAATAACTGGTCTGGTAGTCAACCCAAATGTTACCAGTTAAACCCAACATTTGCAGTCCATCTTCTTAACCAACGTTGGGCTTGACTGGTCAACTTGCTAAGCAAGTAATATTGGGTTTCATTTTGGTCAAGTAACTGGGCTGGTTATCAATCCAACATTACCAATTAAACCAAAATTACTTACCCAGCTACACTTGACCAAATTCAAACCCAACATTACCAGTCTAGCTACACTAACGTTGAGTCTGATTTTGGTCAAATAATTGGTCTAGTGATCAATCCAATGTTACCAATTAAACTCGACATTTGCAGCCTATCTTCCTAACTAATGTTGAGTTTGACTGGACAACTTGCTAAGCAGGTAATATTGGGTTTAATCTTATTATCGTAATGTAACTGGGTTGGTTATCAGTTCAACATTACCAATTAAACCAAAATTACTTGCCCAGCTACACTTGACCAAAATCAAACCCAACATTTCCAGCTTAGCTGCTTGACCAGCAAAACGCAATATTAGTCAAGTAACCCAACATTTGCAATCTATCTTCTTAACTTGTTGAGTTTGACTGGTCAACTTGCTAAGCAGGTAATATTGGGTTTCATTTTGGTCATATAAATGACCAACATTACCAATTAAACCAAATTATCTGCCCAGCTACACTTGACCAAAAATCAAACCCAGCATTACCAGTAAAGTTTGACTGTTTAAGCAGTTAAGCTGGAAATGTTGGGTTTGATTTTGGTCAAGTAATTGGGCTTGACGAAATCAAACCCAACATTACCAGCTCAGGCCCTTGACCATTAGTCTATTAACCCGTAACCTCCAAACATGCACAAATGAGCAGAAACAGCTAAGGGTCTTTGTAGATACCCAATCCGCTATGGAATGAGGGGGCCGCCACTGATGTGGGCATGGCCTTGCTGACCTCTCAGACACAAAATGTGTGAAACCGAACAGAAGTTCATGTCTTAATTCATAGCTTCCGTAATTGCTTCTCAGCGCCTGGGTTTACGCTAAATTAACTTCCAACAGCAGAGAGCTTCCTTGGCCCTTGCAGTGGTTCTATGCCTGTTGTGCTCTCTAATTGATACAAGCTCAAGTGCATCGCTCCTCACAAAGCTCTTCACAGCTGCTGTGTCAGCCTGGATTAGTGCTAATGTTTGACCAATAGGAATATGCGCAAATATTGTCACTCTGAAAAGCCCAGATGGCCGTTAATTAAAAGAAAGTGGACCGACCCGAGAAGCGTAGCAAAGCATTGGTCAGACTGATGTACAGCCCTCAGACTGAATGCCCAGAGAAAATGAAGCGGGGGCTAATTGATATGCGGTTACAGTATTGCCAATGTCTCATTAAAATGGGAGACGGGATCTATAGAATCAAAAGCGGTTTAACGTTACGCTAAAACAAGCCAATGGCGAATCTTGTTGGCCTGGGGCTCTGCAAATATAAGCATCCCCCCCCACCCCAAGTCAAATAACGGCTACAGGTGCACTGGCCTTAAGCAGTACCATCTAAAACTACTCAAGTAAGACCCTTCTGCCTGGCTGCTCCCTTTCTCCTGGTCTAGCAGGAATGCAGGCTGGAGAACTTGGCTCCTGTCATTTGGCATCTTGTCAAGCTGATCCCTAGACAAGAAAGCAATTGTCACATAAGTGGGTCAGGCAGCAGCTCCCCATTACCAGCAAGCTTGTGTACAAGACTCTCTTTCCCTTGATGCTTTTCTCTAGGGACAGCCCTGAGTCTTTTGCTTCAGCCACGCTCACTTAGCAACTAGGAGGCTTTCACGGACACCACTGCGTCCAGGTGTGGAATGCGCTGCTCACGTATCGCCTATTATGGGGTCAACATCAGAGAGAAAGAAGGAGGCTTACTCCATTCAGCTTTCCAAATCTGACTAGGCACTAAATCTGGTCATCTGCATCACAAAGTTTTACGTCACCAAGTACCAGTCAGTCCGGCTTAGTGGAGAACTGGTTCTGGGACTCAAATGCAGCTGGAAGTATGGAAAGAGTGGAGAGCACCGCTCTGAGATAATGGCCTCACTTCCTGTTGGCTCCTCCAGTTTTGTTGCATTCCCACCATGCTATCCAACAAAATAAAGATGATGTCCATCTGGAGTTTACCCTTCACGCCTTAAGAGTTTCGAAACACAGCAGACTGTTGAAATGAAGGCACTGAACCGGCTGCCAGGTCATGTTTGAGACTCTTTAAAAGGATGACATGGACTTGTTGTGATGACAGGCTTAAGAAACTTCACTAGGGCCAGAGGAAAGAAAAAAATGTAATGAAATTAGAAGGATTTGGAAGGCAGAAGCTTTAACTTGGAAAGTTAATGAGGCAAAAACACAAAAAACAAGCAACAGAATTGGACCTGAATGCCATATTAGCACATTATGGAGAGACAAAAGACCCTATGAAGTTGCTTAAACGCAGTTTTCTTGCCTATATTATCACATATGTGATTAAAGGACATAATAAGCATGTTACACACAATCAATATTTAAAAAAAAAATAGAAGAGCCACAATGTTTGAATACTTTTGAAAACTGCTTTCAATTGGTGTAAATAAATGAAAAATAAAGACATAAAACTTTAATATTTAGGTGTGTCCAACCAAGCTTAAAAAGAGCTTAAAGTCAAATAAGATTTAAAATAATAATAAAAAAAAATAAATAAAAATAAGAGGATTGGAGTCCCAGGCCCTTAATAGCCCACTCATTGGGCCAGGCTCTTTAATCAAAGTAACAGAACTAAACACTGCATTAAGAATGCATATTTAAAATATCATTTCTGTACAAAACATGCCAATAAAATGCATTGCAAATAGGAAGGCAAAAGAAGAAGGGAAAAAAAAGGAAGTCTTGCAGTGTTACGAAGCACATGCAAGCAGCAAACCAATTAAGAGAACATGTTTGTGTTAGAAAGAAAGAGGAAAAGCAGTGTTGGTGCATTTCTATTCAGCTGGCTTGTGGCTTTAATGACCACATCCTCCACTCGGTATTCCTTGCCTGTCCTTAATGATTAAGCTCTGCTTTCATCTTAAACCCCCACAAGAAACCATGCGCTGCATAAAGCTTAAAGCAAACACAACCAAAACCTTAATGAGAATCCCAACTCTAACAAGTGCATCTGCTACAGCACCACTGTGGCTTATACTGAACAACTTCCAAGTAAAAAAAAACGAAAATATAGATAGCGCAGAACATGGTGTACACTTATACTCAGTTTGTGGCCAAGCATTTTCATGCTTCATTAGAAGGACTGCAAGCATTCATTCACATATCTGCCAATGTGGAAAAAAAATCTTCGGAAGTATGATATCGTAATGAGATATCTTAACTCCCTAAGAATGTCAAAAAGTCCAAGTAAAAACCCATCAATATTTATTAATATAGTTATTTTTCAAGCAGTCTGGAATAATGTCAACCCTCACTTTTCCAAAAAACATTAACCATTCTGTCTTACTAATCATAAAATAAAATATAAAGACACGTGCAACCCGTTCACAATCCGCCTCAATGTGACTTTAGCGGCATGATTTAAAACAAACTGTCCCGTTACAGCTCGTCCCACAAGGTGGTCTCAGTAAGACAATGCAAACTACAGACAGGCCTTTTACGCATTTACTGGCAAGAGGTTAATTAGTGAGGCCAAGTGAGAATGGACTCGTCCAAATGGTACTTCCCCAGGCAGGATGTGCTCTTCAATGGGCTTTAAATTAACAAACCAAGGCAGAGCAGATTGTTCCTGGTGATCTTACTAAAACCCCCTGCTGGAGTTCTTTTGCTCAGAGCTTGTTTATATCCGCAGATCGAGGAGCTTTGGAGAGGACTACGTTGAAACGGCAGGGGGCATGTTAATAAAACCTCTCCGAGTGGAAGTATGGTTTTAAGATCAGTTCTGATGTTATAACTCACAGGGACTGACTTGAAGTCAAGGAGGGTAACCTGATCCTAGATCAGCTCCTGTATTCTCATATGATATTCTCACTGAACGCACAGCAGACCCTCATAATCTCACAGCCTGTGGATGTCTGCTCCAGCAGAACATCCAGACTGAGCCGTAAATATTAATACAGGCTGCCACAAACAAAGGAATGAATGAAAACAAATGGACGACATGGACTAAGAAAGAAAGTGCCAGACTGGGGTGATTCAAGAGGAATATGCATCTCTTATTGGAGTCTTTTAAGAGAGGGGTGGGGGTGGGCAGTCGCTAGACGACTGGCACATTTGTTTGCGCTCAACAACACCAGACGGATTTAACGACTGAGAAGTGGTTGATGTAATTGATTTTGAAAGAATAAACATTGCTCTTTCAGCGTATAAGTCAATTTCAAACTTCACTCTGGCTTATTATAACCATGCATAGAGCAAAAGAGGTTTGCTTTCCAACTTGGCTCAAGTGCAAATACCAGAGAGAAATGAGTATGTGCTGAACAGATGGGTGCATGGACAGTGGCATCATGTGATATAGCACAATCACTAAAAGAGGGCATTTCACTGCGTTTTTCCGCTTAAAAAGAGCTGTACACTTCCTTTTTGATGCACATTGACTGGTTTAGACTAATGGATCAGTTGAGTAGTTTTAATGTTAAATGAGACTTACCCAGAAGTGTGCATGGCAATTCACGACCATGGTCCTCTCGATCAGCTCATCGGGGCATTCCAGCAGGTGGTGGCCAGACACAACACCAGCGTTGTTGATCAACAAGTCCACTTCACCGACTTCCCTCCGCACTTTCTCTGCTGTGGAGTACACGCTCTCCCTCTTGCCCACATCAACCACGTACGTATACACCTGCGGCTGGAACGGAGGGACTTCTTCCACTCCACCAACAGCTCCTTTGGAAAAACACATTAGATCATCAAAACTCAAGATTAATTTGATTCAGAGTTTAAAAATCAGGTAAATAGCGAAATATAACCAGTTTTGAAAAAAAAAGGGATAAATCCCTCACACTGACATACCTTGCAAGTTTTAATACGTTTTGGGGCATGTGATTGCCATCAGGTAAACCTTGCCGAAACTACATTTTTCAAGCTTTAGCGGCGTGCGTAATCTTTTTTCTTTTTTTTTGTTAAACTAATTGATTTAGACTTTGAATCTACTTTAAATCAGTCATTTGGTGACAAATCTCTGCCATGGAGCCAATATTTTGAATGAACATAAATAACATAGCGGCAACAATATGTAAAGTCTATGGCCTAGTTTAAACAGACTGATAATCGGTTGGTCAATATGTAGTAACTGGTGAGTTTTCCAATGAATATCACCAGAAAAAATGAACTTACTTGAAACATAAAACAATGGTGTTCACAGGTAAACTAACTATTTGAGCATAACATTGAATAATTCCACAACTTTCACAGCCATTCATTCTCAAGTGAGAAATGTAGAATTTTATATATATATATATATATATATATATATATAAAAAATGTAGAAAATGTTCTCATATGTAGTCATATTGTATTATTATTTAGCTATTATTGCCAGTAAGGGAGAAAAATCATCAATTCTGCATAGAAGTTATTGGACACTTAAAAATGAAATTGTAAGGGTTATCTCTTATACGTCAACTATTTAAGGAATATATACACAAAACAAGATTAAACACCTACTGCCTAGTCTACTAATAATTAGTTAACCTTAATTCGTTTTTAAAATATGATGAACATGTTAGTTAAGGTAAGCATAAATATGAAATCATCCCATTTACCCTCTTTTGTCATCGGGTTGTCTTGCTCTCTGTAGATCTGTCGCACCATCTCCGCAGTTTCCTCGTTGCTGTGGCTGTTGATGTCCCACAGCACCAGTGTAGCCCGGCGCCGGGCGAACTCCTTGGCGAAGAGCCGCCCGAGTCCGCCGCCCGCCCCGGTGATCACGCACACCTGTCCCGCTACGCTCTTCTCCTTCGGCCGTATGAGCCACTTGAGTCCGGCCATCACGATGGCCCAGAGAACTTTGAGCATGACCACGAAAAACTCCACGACAATGTTCATCATCATGTCTAATGCCGCACTGTGACTTTGTGTTTTTAAATAAAGATAAAATTCTCACAATGTCCAGTTACACCTAAATGACTAAACAACCTGAGTTCTGCAGTTGCGCTGCTACCATTAGCATATAATTTATTCTATGCGCCTATTATGGGGTGAACATCCAATTAACCCCAACTGTCATACAACTACTAATATACATATATAACAACCTATAAACCAGTCAACAGTATAACGCATTAAACAAAAAACATGAGCAGCACACTACTTTAACGCTACAATACAGTCGAGTCTCCCCGCCAGCGAATGCCCGTATGAAACCTATCGTATCCCGGCACGGATGCGCTCGATAGCTGCCAGTGCGCCGCTGCTCTGTGAGCGAGATAGAGAGCCAGACTCCTGACTGATCTCATCAGAGCCGCTGCTGCTGCTCCAGCTCTATTTAAACCAGCCCCTCTTCACAGGACCCCACAGAGTGATTGGCCCAGATGCCTGATTGAAATTTACATCTACTTAGCTCAGCTGTGGACGTTTGGGAAAACAGAGTGGATGCGTAATAACACTGTCTGACTAATAAATAGTTGTGGTTGTATTTTTAATGCGTAGGCGGATGTTTCAATGAATATGTTATATCAGTGCACATAATTGGATGTTGTGTGATTTGTGCTTTGCTTGGAGCAAGGAAAATGTGTCAGATATCCAACATAGGCCTACCGCAGACGCAGTTCTTGTGTTAAACAAGGTAAATAAAGAGGTTTATTAATATTTTAAACCAATACAAAGCATTGTGAAAATGTAGGTGTTTAAATAACATAAAAAGCAAGACGTAAGAAGAATATATTATGTAAAAACATCACATTTTGTAATGTAGATATCAAGATTTATATGAAAACCAACTGAAGAAAGAACAAACTGAATCCTAAAACCATAAAACTGAAGGCTTTGCATGTTTGTTTCCATGCAGTACAAATAAAGTCTGAGAAAGAAAACAATTATTTTCCAGAACACTGTTACCAGATGGCAAAGAGGAAAACAGTTGGTCACTGGGATGGCTGAGTTGTTTAAGAATGGATTTGAGCTTCTTAAGAGATGCTGGATAGCTGATAGATAGTAGTCTTCACCGCCCTCTGCAGTTCTTTGCATTCAGATACAGAGCAGTTTCCTTCCTTAGTGCTCCCTTGGTTTGACTTTTTTTTCTAGACAACGTTGCATGGTACTGAGTGCAAAGCAGATCAGCTGATGTGACTGGATGTGTGATCTCTGTGGTGCCTTCTGTAGTTCACTATCTTATCTTTGGCCTTGTTTGGGGAGAAGTTACTGTCCTGGTGCCAAACTGCTAGTGCTTCAACCTCCCTAGAAACATTATAAACTTCTTTCCACATTTACTAAAACTGTCAAAAAGAGATCAAATGGAAATGTTGCTGGGGAAGGATTCATCCGGGGTGTTTATTCCAGCATGTGAGGGCTTCTAGTAGCTTCTCACATAAACTAATTACTGAATCTGTGACAAGAATGAATTATGCATACAAAAAGTCTTGCATGAACATAGTATTGCATAGAAACCAGTGGATGAATCAATAGAGCCGTTGCACTTAAGTTTTTAAAAATCAGTTTATATGATTAGCGATTGCATGCGAATTGGAAGCCTCAGTAGTTTATATGTGTTGGATGTTATCCATAATAAAACATCATTATATTTCCATATTCAGTTATGAATAGCTCTCTTTAAAGGATTACATATCAATTGATTACTTAAAATATTAGCTAATTTATCTCTTAATTTCGTTAAATTCTCATCTTTATTGCAGGTTTGCCATTAGCGGTTTTTTTTTTTTTTTTTTAAATATCTGTTCAGCCACACGAATGAATAACTTTATGAATGAACCAAGGCAAGACTGTGTTCCTACCATAATTTCAGAGACTACTGCATGTATACCAAAAAAATGCCTTTACAAGGTCGCCACCTCTTGGATTGACACTGTAATTAACACATTCATTTTTGGAAGGTCTCGATACTAGTGTGTTGGTTTACGATTGGAAGTGTTTCTTCACATTCGTTTTATGCAGTACAGTAAATAATTAAGTAAATAAAATACGATTATTTAAAAATAATAAATGAATCTAGACTGTTTTCTGTGACGTTTAGTAGCTGAAGAGTAGGCAAATCTTACACAATTAAACTAATTCAAACCAACAAACTGCGTTTAGTATTTTTTTATAGATGTGTGCGTTTATTTATTTATTTAGCATAAGTGAAGTAAAAAAAAATTGCCGTTATTCTAGTTGTGTCACGTGGTCTTGGTAGTAGTGACTATGGAAACGTCAACGCATTGGACTATCAGCTTCCGTTTTTACTTTTATACACTGCCGTATATAGGATTGAAATAATGGCCGTAACTTCTAATTTTATCCTTCTTAAACTGACTAAAATGACATTATAGCTTGTCCGACATCTGTAAGTGGAGATGAAGCCTTACACCGGCGTTGTTAAACCTAAAGTGATGTCACTGCCAACTGAAGCTCCTTTGATAATACAAGACATTACAGACGGGCGACCCAGTTATCCTTCAAACTACATGTCTAGTCCTCCAATGTCTGGATGTTCCACGGCTGCCGAATCCAGGAATGTTTTCTCAGGAAGACAGAAATACCCATGCAGTCCGAGCGGTGAGGGATTTTTATATTGAATCCATGTTATTCTCATTTCAATGTCTCTCCAACAAGATACAATACGATTTCAATGGATGCATTTATCTGTATGGTTAGTGCTGGAGAGTTTCCATACAATGAACTGTATCAGATGTTTTACTGACTTGTACATTTAATGTTTAATATGAAATTTTAGATTCAAGGAATCTAAAACCTCACGGTGTCATCTCTATTACTGAAGGGTGAGTATACTAACAAACCCCCTCGTCTTTGGTGTCTGTGTAAATATCCATATAGAAACTTTCAAAGAAATCTTTGCAACCACTGAAGGCACTAAAGTTGCCAGGTTAATTCACTATATGACATTATTCTACATAGTTTGTGTCTTTCCAACTTCACAGGCCTCTGCTGCCATTTTTAGCCCAAAGCCGCTCAGCAGTCACCAAACTTACCTCACAAAACAATGTGCCTGAGAGTGATTTTTCTGGCCGTCATTTCTTATTTGATAAACGATGGAGAAATGGAACTTACATCACCAATGGTGTTGAAGGTAACGTTACAGTATTTATTCCTCTTTTCATTTATACGATAGTAATTATGTCATTTATTATATCATTATAGTATACAAATGGGTAAAAAAAAGCAAAGAAAGTATCTTAATACCGTGTGTTTTCAAATTGTGATACTGTCACATCATTATTTGATGAGATGGAACAAATGTGTAATTGGTAGTTTCAGTGGGGTAACCAATAGATGGCGCTCAGAACATTCACATGAATATGAAGAATCAGTTTAGTCAGGAAATGCTTATTTTAGATTAAATTAAAGTGGTTAGATGATTCTATTATTTGTTTTTGAACAATAAGATTTTTTAGTTGTTTTTTTTAGTAGTCTCTTCTGCTCACCAAGCCTGCATTTATTTGATGCAAAATACAGTAAAACAATAATATTATGAAATATTTTTTATTTGAATATGGTTTTTATTTGAATATATTTTAAAATGTAATTTATTCTTGTGATCAACTGTTCAGTGTCACATGATCCTTGAGAAATCATTCCAATATGCTGATTTGCTGTCCAAGAAACATTTTTTGTTATTATTATTATCAATATTTAAAAAGTTGAATAATTTTTTTAATAGAATAGAAAGATCCAATAATCAGCATTTATCTGAAATAAAAAGCTTCTGTAACATTATATACTATACCATTCAAAAGCTTTGAGCCAGTGTGTATGTATGTATGTATGTATGTATGTATGTATATATATATATATATA
>JAHKKF010514460.1:2807-24792 GCA_019740295.1 Labeo calbasu | reverse complement strand
GAGTTCACCAGCGTCACCACAGAGTGTGTGTTCACCAGTTGTCTCAATAAATATCTGTGTTCACCTGCATTTGCTTCCATCTCGTTCATTCCGTCACAATAATATGATAAAATATAATATGATCAGTGAAAATAGCACTGCTTATAATTGGTTCTGCTGTATATTTCAGTAAGAAAAAATAAGCTGATCGTGGTAAATAAGAAAGTTGGATATATTGATTTAAACATCTCACACAGTAGGTTCACATCTGGTATTCAAAATCTAACTCAACTGTGAAAATAAACTTTTGAATACATTTTGAAGTTTAAAACAAGCATTATGATCATGAATTTGCACTGTTTTCTGTTACCAATTAATTAAGCAAGTTTGTGATTGTGGGATAAACATGAATCAACAGGTTTCCATTCATTTCTAAAATGAAACTTCTATGGACAGCGGTGCATTACAACATGTTTAAATAATCAAAGCTGTAAACCATGATTTATTAATTACACTTGTTAGTCAAAAGAGATTTTATTGGACAAATTTTAGATAAATTTAGACATGGACTAAAAGACACAAAACCTAACTTAACCTAAAATCTATTCTGTAGTTATTACACCACAATTAGCAGATAAAATGCGTGCAGATTCTGTACAGGTCTGGTTATAGTTACAGTAGCACATACTGTATTGCTCACATTCATGGGCCTTTCGAAGGACATAGGAAACAGAGATGCAAATGCACTGAGGAGCTAAAACAGTATGCTGTAAGTGTTGCCTAAATACATATGATTTATGAAGATCAAAGTTATAAAACCAATCCTAAAGAGGCTTGTGTAAATGTGCTGGCAAACTCCATTAAGCTTTGAAAGACGAGAAACCCTGATGCATACTGGTAACACACACACATACAAAACACTTGCCTAAATATCAAAGCACACTGCAGTGGGTGACGACTAAAACCGGACTCTTGCTTTAGTGGCTTTAACTTGCCGTTCCAACTAACTAACTCTGTGTAACATTTAGTCAGGCTGTAGAAATGGCAGCTCTGAGATGTCTATGCTGTCGAGGGAAATTCATCATAATGCATCAGTGAAATATGTTTACTTGAACACTGTAGGCTTTGACTTTTGCCAGTGCTGTCGTTACCAATCCATGTGCAACTGATAGGTACTTCCTGCATCTATAATATTACAAACTGCCTCCCACTTCATTCCCTTACGCTCCTCTGCGCCTAAAAACCTCCAAGGTATTTAAGCTCAAGTCCCTGATCACTGCAGCCTGCCAACAACGCCGCCGTATTACTTTATCACTGTTACAGCAGAGCCCATCGGTATAAGCAGAGCTAACGTAAAGACCGTCTGCAGTCTCGTCCATGCACTAATGAGCTTAACAGCTCAGAGGTTCAATAACTATGCAGCATAATTAATCTAAATAATAATTACAGTGATAATCAAGATTACAAGTATGGCAAAGTCATGTGAAACTGTGAACTTGCAGTGAGTGGCAGTTTTAATCACTAAATTGGATGGAGGTGTTGTAATATTGTATTGCTGCTTGTTTTCTGTGTAATCTATTAAGAATTTAGGGGGGGAAATTTACTACCGTTCAAAGGACACAAAAATGGAATTTATACTTGTATTTATCAAAGACAAAATTAATCACAGTTTTTATAAAAATGTAAAGCAGCACAACTGTTTTCAACATTGACAATCAGTGACGGGAATAACAGCATTATAAATAAACTGCGTTATTTTTCTCAGTAACAAGTAATCACTGTTTCCCTGCTACAGCACCGTTACTGTTACTGACAATAAAATGTGGCGTTACTATAATTTATTATAATTTTATTGCGCAGCATAACCGTATTTGACTGACTGTAAACTCTAGTGTGATAGCACACGACTGACCGTCGCTTTGTCTCACGCACACACAAAGAAAGATACAGAGCGAGAGTCTTATATACCATGCAGAATTGACGCGCAACATGTAAACGATATTCTCTGCTGTATTTTTCTTTGTGAGTTCCTTTGGAATTCTTCAGCTTTTAAGAACTGCTGGTTTCTCCGGTAGTAGGCAGAACTAATGCACAAACGGCAATCTCATTGGCTGATGCTCACCTATGTTTTGATTTCAGCAAATCATTTCGAGCGAACACAGATAATGTGATTAATATTTATGAACCCAGCAGCTCATTAATCCTTAAGGCGTTTTATATTGTCATTAGTAGTAGAATTTGTAGTAGTTTTGTTATCTTTTCAGTATTATTTTTAGTTTTTACCCCCTTTTTTATAGAAACACTAAATTACAAATAATAAGTTCAGTCAGTATGACAAATATGTATTCATACAAGGTTATTCTAAAGTTCTAATTACTAAAGTGTAATGCTAAATTATCATAATGTCATATTATAATGCTTGACTGACTGACGTACCAAATTTACAGTCAGATATTAAAAACAAAACAAAACAAACAAACAAAAAAAAAAACGTGCCATTAAGCTTTATATATCTGGTGAGTAAACTAAAAATTCCATTCATTTAACATATTTAATATTGGGGGCATCCAAGTTATTTGACATATTTTAACTTTTTTTTTTAAAAAAAAAGTAACACAATAGTTACTTTCTCTGGTAATTGGTTACTTTTATAATGATGTAACTCAGTTACTAACTCATTTACTATTTGTGAAGTAACTAGTAACTATAACTAATTACTTTTTTAAAGTAACATGCCCAACACTGTTGATAATAATCAGAAATGTTTGCTTGAGCAGCAAATCAGCATATTAGAATGATTTATGAAGGATCATGTGACACTGAAGACTGGAGTAATGATGCTGAAAATTCGGCTTTGATCATAGCCAAAGACTTAAATGACTGTGTTTGCATATTTTTCGGTCCTTGCACATAACAACTTTCACAAAAACTAAAAGCTTGCAGATTTTCAAGAGGATTTCAGTTAATATCACTTCACACTATTTTCTTGTAAAATGTACTCCAATAATCTTTTATTTGGCAGTTGAGGCAGTTGATTAAAATCAACTTAACAAGAATCTCTCTCTCTCTCTCTCTCTCTCTCTCTCTCTCTCTCTCTCTCTCTCTCTCTCTCTTTCAAACAACAATAGTATGTGAGATACTGTCTACTCTGTTAGCCTAATGATTTTGTAATTAAGGCACAAAACTGCAACAAGTCTGCAGTTTTTCAGAAATGCCACTGGTCTCGGGTTGTGTCAGAAGAGTCTGCTGGCAGCTCCTGGAAAGAAATCCCAGATGAATTACAGCAACACTTCAAGATATTATTTTTTGCACCAGTGAATCTCCAGTATTCTGGACTTCAGAAAGCCGTCTATCCCGTCCTGAGGCACTGCCTGAGGAGAGTCGCGCTGCCTCTGCTGTCTCCTGCTAAAGGTGAGCTCATTTTCTAGAGTTTCCTGTGACAGATCTCTGGTCTGGCCTGATCCGGTCTGGTCTTTGGACAGCTTCTCTGTACTGGGTTTCTCTCAGGAGTTCCCAGCTGCATATAAAGTGAGGTAGAAGTCCACAGTAATTACCAGCACATGCTTCTGCACTGTCTGCATTAACCTCAGTCAGATGAATACTGCTGACAAAAACTGTGAGCAAAGAAAAAAAAAAACTACCCACCACTGGATAATGCTGTTATATTTTTGTCTTTCCTAGTTTTCAAAACATAGTTACTGCAAAACTCTCTGAAGAATGTCTTAAGTTACATGCTACTAAGAGCTCATGTTTTCAGTGTGTAATTAACAGTGCCTAGGAAACATTTGGGGGATTTATCTGTTTTTGACAGAAATATAGGCGTCAGCTGATGAAGATCAGAATTTATGTTTAGGGATGAATTTATCATGAACATACTGAAAAAATACCTTATAACATCTACATTAACCTTTTTTATAAGTCTAAAATATTATGCAACATCTCTAAGTCAATACATTTATTTTTACCACCAAAACTAGTTAGAAACAGTTCTTTAAGGTGATAATTGCAGGTTACCACTTATAGTGCCATATGATTATCATTATATTATAAAGAAAATGGTCACTCTTTAGTTTGGGTCCGATTCTCACCATTAACTATGACTTTTGCCTTAATTATCTCCCAATTTGCTGTTTATTAATAGTTAGTAAGGTAGTTGTTAAGTGTAGGTACAAAGTGGATTAAGAGATCTAAATTATGGTCATGCAGAATAAGATATTAACATGTACTAATAAATAGCCAATATGCTAGAAATATGCAGTAAGCAACTAATTGTAATTTTGCTAATTGTGCAATTAGTTAAAAATATATTTGCCATAATTTGCCATGGTATTTTTTTTTCCAAGTTTGAAAAAGTGAATTGGTTATCAGTAAGTTCCCTACTCTACTGTGTATAGTGAAAAACTGTATTACATCAAACAGGACATATCATGTAATTTTACTTAAAAACTTGTTATAAGTAGAGTTTTTGGTAGTAAAAAAAAAAACAAGTCATCTGAGATTTTACAGTAAAAAAAACATAAATCGACATTCCCAGAACTTCCTGTGTGACAAGTCACATTTGATGGATTTTCCTTGAAATAATTGTTTTCTTATTAGATTTTTCTTATCAGTTATGTACATTAGGGTTTTATGTTACAGTACATCTTTTGTGGTTAAATTAATGCTTATTGCATTATTCTAGTGTCATGGGTGTTACCATGATAGTGTATAGTGTGTTTATGTGCAAGCAATTCTTCAACTTCAATACATTTAGCGGAAAAACTACTTGTGAAGACATTTGATTCATTATGTTTTATACTTCTGTATTTAAAAACATTTACATATGTTTTTACTTTTTCCCACTTTTTCGCTATGTAATCTACATACACACATGACTTAAAAGCTAACACATATGAACTATAAGCCAGAAATTTGTTTTGCATTTTTTCATACTGAATGGAACATTGAATACTTGCAATATTTACAAACTGTTTCATTGTAGGGTCACTAACAAAGAATGGGACACATGTATAACTGTTATTTTAGTCACTTTTAACTACAAGACTACACTGTAAAAAACTATTTGTTGAGTCAACTTAAAATAATTTGTTACCCGGCTGCCTTAAAATTTTAAGTTCAGTCAACTCAAAAAAGTTTAGTCAACTTGAAATATATTGAAATATATAGATATTTGAGTTGATTCAACTTAAAATTTGAAGGCAGCTGGGTAACAAACCCAGCTTTCAAGTTTAACAAACCAAAGTTTTTGTTTAGTCAACTCAAATATCTAAGTTGTCACTTAGCACAACTTAACATTTTAAGTTGACTAAACTTATTTGAGTTGACTAAACTTAAAAAACAATTTGTTGAGTCAACTTATAATAATTTGTCACCCTGCTGCCTTAAAATTTTGTTTTTTACAGTGTAGCTCATGTTTTAAAATATTCTAAGAACACAAAAAACAGCAAATGGTGGCAGTGAGAGAGGCAGTGTTTCCTTGCATGATCTGACTAGTGTGCACATAACAAGCCCTTATGGGTAATAAATAACAAACAGAATACGTCACCGAGTCAAAAGTGATAGCGAACATTCTGCACACAACCGTCTGACACAAATCTATTCCCAGCATGCATCACAGAAAGAGAGGCCACTGAACAACATTATACTCTCAGAGAGAAGAGAGACTTAAAAGAGTTAGGCTGATGATGCACAGGCAACTTTTTGAGCAATGTTACGGGCAACTTTGGGGAATGTTCCCGTCAACGGGCAACCAGATGAGACACAGGGTCCACGACTAGAGGTGCTCCTATCAGGATTTTTGAGGCCGATCACTGATCGCCGATCACAAGAAGCTGTATCTGCCGATCCGATAACCGATACGGATCTATTTAAAGCCTCCTGTTAATCATGTAGAATTATTTATAGATGTACTCAAATTAGTTTTATATATATATATATATTTATCTCACATAAATATTTGATCATGCAGGGCATTTTTGTTTTTAGAATTGTGCAATTATTGCACAATAGCTTACATACAGCACAAATCTTATTTCTACAAACATATTTATCCATTATTTTGATTTCAATTTCAAACATTGTTACTGAAAATACTTGTTCAGCATATTTACTGCAAACAATGTGCTGTCACTTTAATTCTGCGCGTGCAGCAGACTCCGTGCGGAAACCATCTCTACACTGCTGCAGATACACTGCTCCTGGAACGCACTACTAGACCACAACCGTGTGCAGCTTGAACGATTTAATCCGTTAGCATGAGCACGCAAACGTGAACGTGGCGTTATGTGTTTACGCTTCAAGTGTGCATAAGCGCCCAGTCTTCAGGAGAGCGCGCGAGCGCTGAATGGTTAAACACTGGGAAGAATTTAAAAGAAATGCAGTTTACAATCTTTAGCGACGATGCGACACTGATTCTATTGTGCAAGTAACAATTCCTGTGTCAACTGTGCAGCTCGCTTATAGTCAGACACGATTTGGTGATTGGAAGCCATTATCGGCCGATAATGATCGGTAGCTGATCAATCGGAGCACCCCTATGACCCCATGACCGATTTAAAGTATCCAGACTGAAATTTGTTACCTGTCAATGTGAAAGTGCCCAAGCAACATTGCTCAAAAAAGTTGCCTGGTACTGAAACAGTAAGTAATTACTACTTTTGCGGGTAACAAAAGACTGTCCTTTTGTCTTACATGCACTTACTATTATAATAACAACAACAGTAAATTCTGCAAATTACATTCAACTAAACTGAACTCTAATCCTAACCCTGTGGTAACTACATGTTATTAATTTATTTTACTCAGTACTTCATTGTATAATTACACTCTAACAAGGACGCTAACATACACTGAGAAAATGGTACTTTGGACCAACAAGGACACTACTTCAATTTGTTTTTCTACACTGCATACTTTTGTGGTATCTGTTATTTCAAACAGACTACACATAAAAATTAACCAGTCTATGAAAAGCCATTTCACATGTTGGTCAAACTATCTTTTCCTATCTGACTAAGCAGTTCTTGGCTGAATAATCTGCGAAGTGGACCAGAGTTCATGCCAATGGTTAGAAGTCTATCTGAGACTCAAACACTCCAGCTATGAAAGCATAACGCTGTGACTCATCTCCGATCGCTTGTTTCTCGCAAACCCATGGCTACATCACGGCAACAGAAGATTTACCAGTCTAATATTAGCTGTGAGATTCAAAAGACTCAGAGAGGGACCTTAAATGCCAAATACAATGCTGAAGGGGTGTTTTGCTGAGCTGTCCACATGTAATTCCCACAGGAAGAGAGAGAAAGCGGACCAGTTGACACCGCCACCATCAAACCCCCTGAGACTTGGCTTACATTACACATCTTCTGTAATCTAAAAGAACAACAGATCAGAGGTTCAGAATCACATACCACCAAATATAACACAGATACAACCTACTCAGTGATTTAAAGATTATCTGTCCAGCTTTATAGACAGCATGGATTTCATTACATATTCTCATCATTCTGTTGAGTGTTATTATAGCCTATGGGAAATCAGTGTCAGGACTCTGGACCTGTCTCGTCATGTGTTGCCACTGTTTCATTTCCTGTTTTACCTTATTTGGTCTTGTTCCTGTCCTTGTTTAGTTTATTTGATTATCTCATGCACCTGTTTTACCTGATTGCCCTGTGTATTTAAGTTTCAGTTTGTTCATTTTTGGTTTGTCGGGTCTACTCGTTGTTATGTGTGTCATTTCAAGCCTTGATTGTGGATTATCCCTTGTGTTTCTTTAATAAAAGACTACTGACATTTTTTCATGCTCCTGCGTGTTTATCCAGACAGCGTACTGTGACAGAAGACCTGACCCACAATAGTTACCTCCATGTCTACCCTTTGTTTTTATTTCTCATTTTCACCCAGCTTTTTGTTTCCGTTGTGTTATAGACCCCTTCTCCCGTCCCGAATATCTCGTCCTCCTGCTGGAGCAGGGGGAGAGATCTCTCGAGGACCATACAAGACTCTTCCTCAAAGAAGCTAACTACACCAGCTACCCGGATGACGCTCTGCTCATTCTACGATGCAAGCCCCAACACCACCTGCAGAGCGCCGTCGTCCAAAGATGGTCCTCGGGAGAGTTTCACTGCCTTTGTGGAGTGGGTACTGGTGAGAAACGGATCACCATCGGACCTGAGGATGATCTCGCCAGTCCCACTCTGGACCCAGTGCTCAGCCCACCGTCCCCCTGCTGCACGGAGCGCATGCCTGAGCCCA
This sequence comes from Labeo calbasu, assembly GCA_019740295.1. Lineage (NCBI taxonomy): Eukaryota > Metazoa > Chordata > Actinopteri > Cypriniformes > Cyprinidae > Labeo > Labeo calbasu. The sequence goes on along the minus strand of JAHKKF010514460.1, from coordinate 16,560 downwards.
CCACTAATGGAGAGCCAGAGCCTGCCGCGACTGATGAGCCATTGCCTCACAGAGCAACAGAGCCACAAATCGCCGAGGAGGGAGAAAGCCATAACTGTTACGAGCCGGGTTTGACTCTCGTCATCTAGCCTCTTCTTTCTATGTCTTCTCTCTCTCCCTCTCTCTTCCCCAGCTGTCTGCTATCGCAATCTGGGTTCGCGCTGATTGCTACGGCACCTGATCCCCACTATGCCCTGATTACCCTCTCTATTTCTACCTGTTTGTTTCTGGGCTTTACTGCCAGATTATTACACTTTATGTCTGAACGCCGTCTCTCTGAGATCCTCTACCTGTTTCAAGATAAGTTTAGTCGTGTCAAGTCAAGTCTAGTCCTGTCGTGTTTATTGTCCGGTCCTGTCGTTTTGCAAGTAACTGTCTAGAGTCTTCTTTGTCTGCCCAGTCATCCTGTTTTGCGCCTTCGGCGCCTCACCATTCCCGGGACGCCCACCGCTGGCTCTCTCGTACCTGCTGAGGAATCCCCCCTTGCTGCGCTGCCGGAGTCTGCGCGCTCCAGCTGATACTGTGACTTTTCGTTCCTGTATTTTCCCTGTTCTGCGCTACAGAAGTGGAAGTAGATGGCAGACAGCCTGTGTTAATATTATTACTATCGTTGCCAAGAACGAATAAAGACTTCTGTTTACTTTTCCCGGCCTTCGCCTCTGGGTCCTTCACTCTTCTCGTAACAATAACCAGTGATTTTGCGGAGGGGAGCTCCGCCCACTGCAACATGGCTGAGGGTGAGCTGGTTGAAAATCTGGGTCTATTTGAGGCTGAGGGGGTATTTGACAGGGACCTAATTGACTTGTGGGCTGACCTACCCTCTCTCTTCCCACCTTTATTGGAATAGACTGAAACCGCCGTGCCTGAGCTCAGCCCTGAGGAGGCTCACAAATGCCCACCCTCCCACCTGCTCCTGCGTCCTCCTCCTCTGTCGTCTGGCAGCCCCTCCGCTCACCCTCAGTCCTCCATCTGTGCAGTGGGTTCACCGCTGGTCTGCCAGTCTCCATCGGCATTACGGATGGAAGATCTCTCGTCTCCACCTCCAGCATCAGAGTCCAGGACTCTGCCTCGGCCGGTCGACCCAGTGGCTCCACCATGGCTCCTAGCTCCCTCCTCTCTGCCGTGGCCCAGCAGTCCACTGGCTCCACCGGGCTCCCTCGTCCCTCCGGCTCCGCCTTGGGCTGTCATTGTCCATCCTGCGTCTTGGGACTCCACTCCTCCAGCTCCACTTTGGTCCTCTGTCACTCTGGCTCCACATCTCCGTGTCGATCAGAGCCATTTGTTTGACCTCAGCCCTCCGGATCCTCCTCATCACCCTGGCTCATCAGCTCTCCGCCTCGGGCTCCTCTGCCAACTGCTCCGCCACAGTCGCTTGGCCCCCTGGAGTCGTCAGCCCTTCCTCCTCCATTGCTCCTCCCTCTGTCGGCTCCACCATGGGTCGTCATCATGGCTGTGGCCTGGGTCCAATCTGGCTCCCTCTCTGTCTCCATCTGGTCCACCCTGGTCTCTCCTATCGCCCCCCCTGGCTCCTCCCTCCTTCGTCTCCTCCGAGGACTCTGTTCGTCGTCCTCCTCCCAGATGTCCGTTCTCCTCCCGAGCCTCCTCCCAAATTTCCATCTATGCCTTCCTCTGTTGTTGTTTATGGCGCGAAGACGTTCCTTCCGGGAGGGCAGTGATATGTCAGGACTCTGGACCTGTCTTGTCATGTGTTGCCACTGTTTCATTTCCTGTTTTACCTTATTTGGTCTTGTTCCTGTCCTTGTTTAGTTTATCTGATTATCCCATGCCCTTATTTTACTTGATTACCCTGTGTATTTAAGTTCCTGTCTGATCATTTGTGGTTTGTCAGGTATACTCGTTGTTACGTGTGCCATTTTAAGCCTTGATTGTGGATTATCCCTTGTGTTTATTAAAAGACTATTGATTACTTTATTGACTACTTTATTAAAAAAATATTCATGGTCCTGTGTGTTTCACCAGACCGTGTACTGTGACAATCAGAGGCCACATTCACAAAACATTCTTAAAAATAAAATTCTTCTTAACTAATTTTTATTAATTTATATAGAAAAAAAATACCATATTTTGTATTCCCAAATTTATTCTCATCTTCTTTCTGAAGACTGTTCTAAAAAAAAAAACCTTTTAAATTTAATTTAAATTTAAACTGCTGAAAATGTTCTTAAACATTGCACTGCAAGTTTAAAATATGAGGTTTTGTAATCCACCCTTCTAAAATGGCAGGATTTGAAGTTGCCCCATTCTTGACATCCTGATTTTCCTTAACACTCCTTAGCATGCGTATGTAAATCAAGGAGGCATACTTTAACAACTCATGTCTGTGCATTAATCACAAGAGCGATGCTACTGTCAAGTAAGACTGTCTGACTGTTCCTGCATGTAGACAAACTGCAGCTCCAAAAACTATGCATATCCTTCCAAAAGATCAAACTATTAGAAATACATCGCTGAAGTTTGTTTAACAGCATGCCTGAATGACTATTAATTCTTACTTATTTTCAACACAGTGCCAGATTGTCTCAATATCGTGTATTGAAAGCTATGGCACAGGCAATATGTCCCACAGGCAATCTTTGTGGATATATTGGTTCATTTTAATCTGACGATGACTCAAAACACTCATCACACATGGGAAAGGGTACAGATACGGTGTGATTACATTCACCCAATCACAACAGTGGACATTCACTTGTGCTTCTGAAGGCGGCAATGCCCTTTGAACTGAAGTGTTCATGACAATAAGAGAAAATGAGGGTGGACAATGATCATTTTTACAAATGTTTCAGCTGTTTTGATAGAAAGAAAAAACAGGTGATTTACTAAAGCTGTTCTCCGGAAAAGAACTGAAAATGCATTTCATGACCCTTTTAAGATTGTATGGATAAGACCTAAGGTTACATCATTCGCAATACTTCATGGAAGTGAGCACTGCTGAGCTCTTCTGGCATGATTCCATAATAACAATTACTACTCTGTGCTGCAAAAAAAATGGTGTGATGGTGGATCTTTCTTTGGCATTACGGTTGTGGCTTCCACAGAAGTGTCTGCCACTATGAAGAACAGAAGAACAGCTAATGGTACTGTAGGTCTGTCTTTAAAAGGTTCACTAAAAGCAATTTCTCTGAGAATAAAATGAATGGGATTTCACCACTCGTTGTTGCACTATGTAACATAGTTGTGCACTGTCATTTTGAGTTCTTTGTCAGTTCAATTTCTTTCTGTCAACATAATCAGCTTTTTATCCTAACAGGGTGTATAAATGGCCTTTCTAACTGTTGCCTGCTGTGTGGAATCTGAACGCTGGCAGACGGAGAGATAGACAGGCAGTGAGAAATTCATCCAACATCATTTATTATTCATGGAGACTCTTTGTGAAAACCTGATTCTGCTTTCTGTGAGTGTGTGTGTGAGTGTGTGTAGAGGGCATATTTATCCTAAATAACAGTAGTGATCAGAAACTGGACTCATTTTAACACAATGCATTCAGCAGTGTACCACACAGGTGCAGGAAAAGAGAGAAAAAAACTAAAAAAACTGCATAAAGGATATTCTCGACAGGTGTTTGGTGGTGGGAAAAGGAGCAATAATATGATCAAGGAATGAAATTGCAGTGAAAACTGAGGGAGAAGGACTAAAGAACTAGAACTGTACATTTCCTAAGCAGCAGTATCTAGTTATGGCTCCTTCAGTGTGAGTGTATGGGATTTTTTTTTCAAGATTATTTTATCAAGATTATTGCCTTGTGAAAATCCCCAGCCGCATACATCCTTATGAAGGAAGGCTAATCGCTTAGAACAGTAATGGCGTATCTCGCCTCAGCACGATTTGAGGTATCATTCATGTCAGCAGCGCAAACAGAGCAGCACAAGTTCTGCATCAAAGTTTAATACTTAAGGTTAGTGGATTTTAAAAATCACTGACGCTGAAAATGAGCCTGATCAGCCACAACTAATGATGAAGTGGAGAGAGTGAGAGAATATCAAAGAGACAAAAAGAAAAGCACAGTAAGAGAGAGACAGCTGTTACCATACAGTGTAATTTGTTGCCTCTTGGCAATAGTAAACACATATAGGGCAACATGGAGTTAAGATGCCCCAGTAAGATTTTCCTCTTGACCATAAACAGCACAAAATCTCATCTCAACAATTTTGACGTATGACTACGGTATTTTTAATTTAGCCATTTCATCTGAATATTTACATTTGTGAAATTTAGCCAGTCAAAACAGTTTTGATGTCAACTGATCTAATTGTATGTCTCTGTAAAATAATGAATGCTGACATTGTATTATATTGAATATCATGTGTTTTTGTGTCTGTTGATGAGTCATTTGTGGACGCATACCTTTTTTTTTAGATTTGTGAAACAAAAATGATAGTAAAATTAGACTTTGGGGTAAGATGGGCCACCAGAATTGGCACAGAAAACCACAAGTAGCATGTTGGAACTAGTGTTATTATTATTATTATTATTATTTTAAATGTACAATTTATTGTGAATAATGGGGTTATTAGTCAATTTAGATGGACATTTCAGACATCTTCGTTTTCATTAAAACCTATAGGCTACTTGAGTGAAATCATTCCATTTAAATTCATAATGTTGCTATTATGACACATCTCCAATTAAAATATGGGCAATTAAATATGTACATATTATTCACATCCATGTATCTAAGTCATAGAATAAATTTCCCTTTCAAATGAATCTTATTTAATGGGCTTCTGCTTCATCTTTTACCAACTATTCAATTATTCAACTAAATATTTAAAACACAGTTTTAAATAAGAAATGATTTAGTATTTTAAATGAATGCCACTTAAAAATATTTACAAATATTTAATTGCTTTTAAGGTTCATTCATGTTTAGTTTATTCAAGAGTAAAGACAAAAATACATTTAAGCAAAAATACTGAAAATATCAATTGTCCATCATTTAATTAGACAGCCTCTTTTTGACACCAAAAGTATATAAGGCCTCATAACCATCCATTGCTTTGATATAATTATTAATCACAATATCTTTGTCCAGTAACTTTCGTACTAAAAGGTATCCAAATTTTTAAATGTAGGAAAACTGAAACCACACATTCGTAAGAAGCACATACTCTGGGTGGCCTTATAATCGTGCTAGAATGAAAATATATACATAGATATTTAATCTTAAATATATTTCATCATAGAGTAAGAAAAGAGAGCAAGAAAGCTGCATTATAGCTCGAGCTGTGATGTTTCTCTGCATAATAACACAGATATGCGTATGCTCAGCTGACTAATGAGATCGCTGTAATCTGGGTCTGTATTTAAGTTGTTTTTTGCATTAAAACTGGTTTTGAGGACGGCATTCTGTCATTTCTGGTGAGAGCGTCATATATTTACTGAGAGTGATGAAAGGTTGAAATAAAAAGGTGGTGTGGAAAGCCCTTATTTGAAGATGTTTGGGTTTGTTTCATGCAAATGACTAACCTGTGGCATGTAATTGTTTATTTAGAATATTCCGATTCATGAGCATTAGCATGAAGAATATAAAGAATTCATTTGAGTACATACGTGCAGAAATGTTCTGTAATAAGTTGTCGTTTGTGTCTAAACCAAAAATAATCCATGCAATTATTAGTGAATGAGACCCACTGTCTTGTTGACAGGCTTTGTTAGGCTATAATCTTTAATAATATGATAAAAAGAAACTTATAATGTTGACAAACGTGTTATGAGGGCCAAGAATGAAACCCTGAATGTAGAAATGACCAAAACATCTGTCTGAGAACAATGTTAGCTAAAAACTGTCCTAGTGTAGCTCAGTGGCTGAGATCCTCTGACCATGACAGGTATTAAAAAGGCTGCTAAACCCAGAATTCATAATGTTTTGGTGGAGGAACCGGCCAAAAGTAAAGTCCTACTGTTCAGTCCTGTTAGTAAATATGCTTTAAACAGACTTTGCAACACAACGGCCTTATAAATAATTGACAAGGGTGAATACATTCTGAAGAAACTCTATAGGCTATATCAATATAATCAATATATGAGACAACATATCGGATATATAAGATGATGCCCTGAGCATGTGTTCAGTCTGACGCTGTTTTCTATTGCAGTCTGCAGCACTGGTTCTTTTTATAGTCATTTTGTTCTTTTTTATCGTCAACGAGATGCAGAAATTTGCAGTTCTGACAGTAACGTCATTAAGAGTGTCCAAAATATAAAATATATTATCTTCAACTTCAGCTTCTTCAAAGTAGCTGCTCTTTGCCTAGTTTCAGGGCAGCTGCTAAAATTCATTATGCTTTGCACAAAACTCACTCATTTCGTTTTTAATTAAACTTCTTTGCAAAGAAATTCACGCTAGGTACTTTTTTCTCCCCAAAACTAATCTCAAGCAAAAGCCTTTATATTAAGAGGTTTTTAATGAGAAACATTTTAGTCAAGTGTGTCCAAACTTTCTATGTCCTTAAATGCCACCCAGATTTTGAAAATCAACTACGCTAATAAATAAACATAATGTGAATGGAGTGAATACACTAAGACACAGAGAATGGAAAGTGCTATGAAGAATCAGATATAGAAATGCATTACGCATCCCTCGCTTTATCGGTGCATTTCAGCGGCACGTCTCTCCACGCCATCATGTTTCCCAAGGTCATCATCTCAGCCACTATCCGTGTCTCGATCTATTCCACAGGAAGTATCGACCCTGCTCAAATCACAGTGATCTGACACAGAACAAAACTGCAGCTCCAGTCAAAGAATCCTGACCAATCCAAACACAAGCACACTGATCTGGTACTGCTGTGACGATGATCCAACTGAACAGTTCACACGTTCACATTGATTATATAAGGAACGCATAAGAGAAACGTGGAACGGGTTTGGTTAATTTGGCTTTGCTTAAAATCTTCTCACCCTCAGGCCATCCAAGGCGTAGATGAGTTTGTTTCTTCATCAGATTTGGAGAAATGTAGCATTGCATCACTTGCTCACCAGTGGATTCTCTGCAGTGAATGGGTGCCGTCAGAATGAGAGTCCAAACAGCTGATAAAAATAATCCACAAGTAATGCACACCACTCCAGTCCATCAGTTCACATCTTGAGTTAAAATTCTATGTGTTTGTAAAAAAACATATCCATCATTAAAGCGTATTAATTTCAGTGCTTCTGACTACATCATCCATAATAACGCTTCCTTCAGAGAAAAAGTCCATCTCATGATGTCTCTCCCATCAAAATCCACGCATATATTTGTTTAGATCTGTTTTGGTCTGTTTTAGCTTGCAGATTTCTCTCCTGATTCAGACCAGCCACTTTTTTCAAAAAGCAATGGTTTGAAGTTAAAAATGTTTTAATGATGGATTTGTTTCTTACAAACACACAGACTTTCACTTCACAGCACATTAATTGATGGACTGGAGTGGTGTGGATTACTTGTGGATTATTATGATGTTTTTATCAGTTGTTTGGACGCTCATTCTGACGGCACCCATTCAACTGCAGAGGATTCATTGGTGAGCAAGTGATGGAAAGACATATTTCTCCAAATCTGACGAAGAAACAAACTCATCTACATCTTGGATGGCCTGATGGTGACTACACTTCAAGCATTATTCTTTTAAGCCATCTTGACCAAAAAAAAAAAAAACATTTAGAACAAAACAACAGTTCACTGGAGCAGAACAGACACTAATTATACAGTATACTATATGAGGCTGCAGGTGACATGATTTCATAAAGATGCTGTTTTTTAAAAATATTCAAGAAAACAGTGAGATACTACTGTCAGAGGGACAAAAATATTTCAATAAACATAATCCAGAATAATGGCCAACTGGAAAAATGGCCTAACAATCTCCTCAATTCCAGTGTGAGAAAATATGAATTTTGGACACTGAGTGGACACTCAAAATGGTAACTCCTAAATTTACTGGTTTAAAGTCATAAATATTATTTAACATCACTGAACCAACCCGTATACATTGATTTATACGATCAAAGACGTTTTATGGGTTAAATCAGGTAGAAATAGGTCTTTATGGTTGCAGGTTACCAATTTTTACATTGTAAGGGTCCATTAGGTCGAACTGTGATCTCTCAGCATGAGAACCATAAATGTCAGGTTGGGGCAAGTTATCAGATGTGTTATGTTGTAATTTATGAATTACAAATTCAGTCAAAACAATGGCTGGTACCTTTTCTTAATTGTTTTGTAACTGTTTTAATGTTTACATTTAGCTAAAAAAGACTAAATTGGCTACAATACATTTACATACTGATGTATTGCGAATGTATTGCTTTTTGCTTTAGGCAGTATTTCATTCATCATACCCCATATAGTGTGACAACATGGTCCGCTATTAAGCCATCATGTGTTTTTTTTCCTGGACAATATGGGTGTAAATGTGCAATAGCTTTTCCATTACTTCTTCCTGCACGACCACATCGCCTTGTATGGTTTGCTCAGCTATCGGCTCGGCCGTATATGGTGTATTGTAGAGAGCCATATTGCCATTCATCGACTGAAACAGAAAATCCCTGATCGACCTTCCAATGTTTTTGGCATGTGTGCATCTGCAAAGGGACAGGTGGCTTAACATGGCATCCTACCCTACAACAAGCCTGTTTACTGTGATGTAGCAGTGCGTGTGTAATTACAAAACCTCTTTCAGCAGAACCGGTGATGTACAGTAATGTCATACTGTAAATGCCACGCGCAAATCACAAGCACACCACAACCGATTTTTCATTCAGAATTCCTTTAACCAATAGCGATTTTTATAATTCGAGAGTGTACACATGGGAGATTTCTGTCCCCAACGGTATGGTAGCGCCTTTCTAGCCTCCTACCCACAAGAAAACCAGCAGAAACGGGAGCGTGCGCGCACCCGGCTTACCTTACAGCCGAACATGAGCGACAGCGTACGGTTGCTACATATAAGTTTACACTGGCACATCACCGGAGAAAAGCACTTGAGGTTCCTCAGAGGAGGAGGCATCACGTCGACACCCATAGACACAAAACACACCGATCACCGGCCGCCCGCGCTCTGCTCAGCGCGTGGCCAAAGAGGAACCGTGACGAGTCTCGCGACCGTAAGCGTGAAGCGCGCCGCGTTCAAATAGCGAAACAAGTCGAGAACTCTTTCATCCTCAGTGCTGCTGATGCGGAGTGGGAGGTGAAACGGTGACTGGGAGGAGTTTTGTGTAATGAGCCCTAACGAGTAAACAACGCAGACCAGTGGCGTCACATCAGACTGGAGCTCTGATTCACAATCAAAGATCAATACGGGTCTCATCAGCGAAACATTATAAAAACAAACAAGCAACGTTCAAAAATCATAAAGTAATTGCGAATGGAATTCATCTCTACATTGCCAATAAAAACATTCAAAAGAGAAAAGCTTTTTTTCCCCCACTAAACTCTTGTGATAGGCCTATATACTGTATAAATAAGGACAGCGGTGTTTTGGTTGAAAAGCTTATTGTAAAAGAATGTTCTCTAAATCCATGGATTTTTATTGTTTTGTTTTTTTATTCATCGTATAAATACAATAACCCAATCAAAAACCTTCTGCATTTTTACGATTAAAAACTTTATTTCCCTTATTTATTTTTTTAAATAATGCTTTATTATTTCAATGCCATGAGAACAAGACGTATTCAAGTATGTCATGTCAAATTACAATAGCTGCCAGAGAAAAAGAAGAAAAGGGAGAAAGAAAAAAGAAAATTACAAAAAATGCAATGCTTTCAGAGCATTACATGTTTTCAGTGACTTTATTTTTGCCCAAGTTTATACTGTTTTGCAAATGAAGACGTCATCAAAGGGAGGTTTAGGGAGGTTTTGACTGGTTTAGCTCACTTCTGCGTAAATTTGTCCCAAAAATATAGTAGGCTAAGTAGACACATGCCCGCACACACACAGAAACACTTCAGCAATCCTCATAATAATGATTAATGAACACATTTTGCACACAATGTTTCATTTCAGCGGACATATCTCACCAAATTGAGCATTTTACGATTTCACATAACTAAAAATGCCGATTTACAGACCAGCGCTGTGCCGTGTGAGTGTACGGCGCCCTCTGCTGGCGACAGCACGCCGTGAGCTGTCCGTGGTGCTGAAAGACAAATCATCAGCGTGACTGCTGTTACTGTATCCTTCGCAGCGCTTGCTTTCAGCAAGACAAAGTGTTTTAGTTGCTTGTTTATTTCAACAACAAGCTCATTTACTGAATGATTACTTGAGCTGGCTGTAAGTGGTTTGTCGCTCGCTCGGCGGCGCTAGAGATCCAGGTAGAGGCAGTATTGCGCATTCATCTCAGGAGCGACTGCGGCGCAAGACGTGCTGCTCATCGATGACGTAAGTCTACAACAGACATGCTTTAATGGCTGCGGTGGGATGAGGACAGTCAACCGCTTCTGTACCCCTCCAACATACAAACACACAAAACAACAAGCAGCTTTTTGCTGTTCACAGATGATTTTTTGAAAATATTTGGACACCTAAGCCACTCGCAAACTGGCAGAATAAAATATTTTAGCAAGTGACACTGGAAAATCCCAGAGTGTTTTTAGCAGATGTATGTCAGTAAGTCAGTTCACACAGGTGTTCAGTTACTCCTCACAAGAACTGTGACTATGTTTTGGTAACTTTTAACAACAACAAAGTAGCCAAATATTTTCTGCCTGCAACAAACAATAGGTTTTATCATGCAAAGCCTAACAATATGTTTTTCTTTGTGAAAGCTTTGCTTGTGCTGCCTTTCTTTAACATAAATGCCACTTTTTTAATTACTGCCATGACATTTTAAAATGTGCACAACATTTTCAGTTTTAAGGCAAGACACTTCAAGTGAATGGGTATAAATAATAAAGTAGATTTCACCGTATGTTTCCCAGATGATTAATTACAGTAAACTAACTTGTCTAATTAAATTAACATCAAAACTGAAATCTGAACATTGGATAAAGCCAGGTTCAGAATTATTGTTTCATTTTGTTGACATTTTACAGGTTAATGATTTTAGATATCATTTTTATCACTCCATAAGTAATAACATACTGTTAACAGCTAAAAAAAAAAAAAAAAGTTTTTAGAAGTAAAAAGTTATATTAATAAGTGAATGATATATGAACAAAACCCTCAGGTGGCTGTCCTGAACCCCAACCCCAAATTTCAACTTAAAATGAAAATGATATTGAAATAATTTTTGCATTTTATTCCATTGTTGTTTTTAAAATATGAAAATTTAAGTAAAAAAAAAAACTACCGAAACAGTGTATGTTTTAGTCCATTGACTGAGACTGATTTGAACTACACCCCTACATTTATGATCAGGAAATATTCTTGTGTCCCTCTCTCTCATAGTTACAAGGTGTGAGTAGATCGGCCCCATCATTTTGAGTTAAATGTGTTCAAAAGTCTGAAAAATCTGTGTAGCTTCAAAGAACGTCACTACCAAACACCATTGTTCTATAATTAAGCACACTTTTTTTGGGTCAAAACATTTGGCAGGGTTTCGTTGGTGATATTGATTTTTTGGGGTGTCATCCCATAAAACTGTCACTACCAAAACAGTCACGTCCAAAACATGTCATCATTGTTTTGGTAGTGACAATGTGGTCCCTACTGAAGCATTACTGTCACGACCGAAACATGGGATGTTTTGTCAAAAATAAAGTATACTGAATTATCAACTCAGATGATATGATAGTGTTTGTTTCAGTGTACATTCAAACTGATGAATTTGAAATCAGTATGATCAACTTTTTGCCTTTTACAAAGGGAAACTGGATTCAAAACGTAACAAATCTCATAAATTACACATCAAATATTGTTAAAAATGTAATTGTTATTGATTTACCTCTGAAAAAATGTTAATAAAATAACAAAAATATGTTTACAATGTAGATGTAAGCAAAATCTTAAAAGAGTCAATATAACCCTTCTAATTAAATTCTTATTACTGTGTTTCTGTAGTAACAAATTTGGGAAGAGGACAAATATTTCAAAATTTTCTGAAAATACAATATGAGAATTAAATCTTGGATATTATACAGTTTGCATACGTACCTTTTTTTTCAAGGTGTTTGAACCAATTTGGTGTGTGTAAGTGAAATCTACAGATGTAAACGGAATAAGTGCAATAAAATAACTTTCTTTCAACTAGTTTTATAGAAGACCAGTCTTAAAATCTCAGAATTGACCAGTGTATGAAAATGGAATGGTTTACCTGTAGCGTCCTGCCTTTATTGAGTGATATTGATTAAAGTATTATTAGAAAACAGTGTCAGAGTAAAGTCTTGGTCGTTGTGGGCAGAGGTTCAAGTTTGTCCGTGAGTGTTGTGATAATTGTGTGCATCTTTCCAATGGAACACTCAGTTTCCATGGATATCGATATGCTAGGGAACGAAGTGTGCTTTAATGTGAAGACAGAAAACAAACAAAAAAAATCCTTTACACTCCATTTGGCACTATGTAAAGCTTTTGAAATAAGCATAGACTGAACATGATAGAGATAAACATCACATTATTTTAATTCAAAATAGATATGTTTTATATAATCACCTATATTTTTATTTTATTAATATATTATTTTCTGTAAGTTATGGTGAAGTCGGTAGGACCCATATAAGCAGGACCCGTATCTCAATAAAAGTTGTTGTTTTAGTCTCTCACACTGCCTTGCCTTTACATTTTGCTTCAGATTTGAAAAAAGAAAAAAAGCTGCATCTTTTAACCCTATGTGGTTTACTTCAGTATGTCGAGATGCATAACATCTCCCGTATGTTCCACATCTACGCTCTTGCCTCCTTTCCCGGAATGCTTTGCAGAAGGAGCGAGTACTCTGCAGCTGGCAGTTCATATATTTCCCGTCCGACCAAAAGAGCGGAGAAAGGGGGACTCCTGCCCTAGCCTGGAAAGCGTTGCCATGGTAACATCTGCAGGGGCGGGGATTCCCTAGCGGTTAGTGAGTTGGCAGCCTGTATGTATATGAATGTGTGTATTCATGTGTCTGTCATTACAAGAGCAAGAGATCTCACATATACACCCACAAATGAAAAACAATGTATTCATTGTTCGGTCAGACAGCTAAATCTACAGACAAGCTATGAGTTATAGTCTCCAGATTTAAATAAATTAGTGTATCGTCTGCGTCTGAAGAGCAGGAGGAGAAATTCATATGAAATCACACTGCTAAAATATTCATTAGGGGCACGTTCTTGGAAAAACGCATATGAAACCTGCAACAAACATACTGTATGATAGATCTTATGCAGGCTGTTGCTGCAGGAAATACACAACATGAAAGACCAACAGAGCAGCAGGACTCCTCTGAATCAAAGACATTTAGACTTTATGCATGAAAATACTCACCCTACTACACTGCCTTAAGACTTCAAAAATGCACTCATCAGTACATTTAGCATTTATAGTAATTTATTCAAATACACATACACTACTCTTCAGAAGTTCAGGGTCGATTTTTTAAATGTTTTTAATTAATTTATTTATTTTGGCTCTTCTGCTCATGAAGGCATTTATAGTTCAAAAACACAGTAAAATATTGTGAAATACTATAACATTTTAAAATAGATTTTTCTAAGTGAAAATGTTTTAAAATGTAATTTATTTCATGTGATCAAAGCTGAATTTTCAGCATCATTACTCCAGTCTTCAGTGTCACATGATCCTTCA
>JAHKKF010514459.1:16972-29362 GCA_019740295.1 Labeo calbasu | reverse complement strand
ACTTTACATACCAGTTGGCGTGAGTGAAATAATGTTTTATTGCAGAAATAATAATTATTATATAAATATAAATACTCTAAAGTACTGTAGTGATTATATTATATTATATTATATTATGTTATATTATATTATATTATATTATATTATATGAAGTAGGGATGTAGGGATAGGGACAACAATCTATATAAAATAGATTACATTATGTATTATATTATTTTAGTTAATTTTTAAAAGATTATTTTATATCTTAATTTAAATCATTTTAATATATGTTGTTGGTTAAATATTTATTATATATAATTATTAATAAAACATAATATTACATTATCATATTTTAATTATTTTAATTATATGTTTTTTACAATATTAATTTCATGTTTTTGTTAATTAAATTAATTTTTAATTAAAAAATTTATAATATTAGTTGTATGTTTTTGTTGCAGAAGTATATGCTTCACTAGAATCTGGTGAATTAAATACTTAAAGATTATAAGATTTTTTTTTTTAATATACCATGGTACTTATGGTACTGTAAGGTACAGCAAGTAGGGGTGCAAGATATATTATATTGCAGAAATACTATTTATGCCTATTTTAGGGTAATTTGGGGTATTTTATATATATATATCATGGTATTTATATGATAAGTAGTGGTGGGTGATATACATTGTATTATTTTACATATTATAATAATAGTTTTATTATATTACGGTATATTATAAAGGCGCTACGTCTTATTTGAAATTGATGGAAGTGAACCAAGTGATACGGTTGGACTGTCTACTGTTATACCTCTACCGCTGAGACCATGCCATGTTATGTCCAAAAATCATGGCCTTTCCATGGTGCTGTAGTGATTTAATATTCACACAATCTCACACACGTCCACATGAGGAGATTTATTGACCTGACTGTGCTTTGATTAGTATGAGCAATGTGCTTCATATGGGGGAGATTTTCAACGTCATTTTTCAAACATGTTTTGACAATACTTCCACAGTACGGTTATTTTTTCTAGCAATCTCACCGTAAGCAGAAGTTGTCAGAAATTAAGCTGTCGCACGAGGCCCATCTCGCTTATCGAATTTCACAGCAGCATCGCCGCACAATCATGCCATTGATAGTTGTGAATTCCCCTCCCATCAGATGTCAAACCAAACAAGTATGAGACTAATTCACTCGTTTAACTCTTTTACTCCCTTTATTCATTAGAGTGTGTTCTGCTCGGTTTCTAAACAGAGCTTGAGATGTAAGATCTGTAGGAAAGAAGCATCGCAGACTGTCCTAGGGGGAAATTCAGGAGAAACGAATTTGACAACATTGATATTTAAAGGGAAACTTTAACCAAAAATGAAAACCTGCTGTTAATTCACTCGCTCTCAGGCCATTCAAGATGACTTTTTTTCTTTAGTAGAACAGTAAAGAAGATTTTTAGCTAAAAATGTGGTGTTTGGTGATTCATACAATGCAAGTCAATGGCTACCAGCACTTTAAAAGTCAAAAAAGCATATACAGGCAACACAAAATTATTATCTGTGGCTCCTGACGAATATGAGGTCTTATGAAGCCAAATGATCGCTCTGTGCAAAAAACTAAACATTATTTACTATATTATTACCTGTAATCCAGAGCCTGAAGTCTGATTCTTTTCCATGAGCTGGTTCTTTCAGACAGTTCGTTTCAGTGAACTGATTCAATTCACTAGTTTGTTTACGTAATCACGCAACGACGTAACATATATCCAAATATATTATTAAAGCACCTAATAATGATATGAAACGTGGATGTTTCATGTCTAAAGCATATGAAGTGAATAAGCTAGTCTTTATCAGCTCATTTTTTCCACATAAACAATTGAAAACCATAAAGTGTTTGGTTCACGCATGCGCATTTCAGCGGTTCATCGGTCTCAGATTCCTCAGTTGAGTGACGGTTGGAGGAACTGGAGCGCTGAATGATTCGTTCATCATAGGATCAGATACGCAGGTATTTTGGCTCATTTCGAGTCGGAGTGACTGCCAGGCGTCTGAAAGTGAGTTTTGATTGAGGAACTTGTAGATCTGTGCTGCTCAATGCGCGAACTGTTTCAGACGATTGGAACTGAATCAACTAGTTCACCCAAAAGAACCGGTTCAAAAGAATGATTCGTTGGATCACTCGGGACTGTTTGTCTGAGGCTGGAGCTGCACAATTAATCGTTAAAAGATCGCAGTCTCGATTCAAACACCAAAACGATCTCATTTCTAAATGACAACGATTCGCCTTTGTGAGTTAAACGTTTGAAAAAGTCATACCGGAAGATTCAAATCTGTGTTCCCGCTGCCGCTGACAGAGATCAGTTTTCATGTTGAGTTATGAAACCACACAGTATTATTTTTGTCCTACAGTCATTAATATTATCACATACATACTGGGATAAAAGTTTAAAGTTTGATATATAAACGTCGATGCCTATGGTAGCGATCGAAATAACGCAGATCACCTTTTAAAAGTAATGTTTGTGTCGATTACATAGCTTCTCCAACAGGTGGCGATAAATGACTTAAAAACGACTTATTGAATCATTCAAGAAATTAGTTTAAAAAAATTGCTGATTCATCCAGTAATGAAACAATAAGGTATTTTTGAGTAAGTCTTTGAATGATTAATTCAAATAATTTTTTCATATATATATATATATATATATATATATATACTTTTTTTTATAAGATATGTGAGGTGAAAATATTTAGTTTAGAAATAAGTAATGATTTAAAATGTGCTTTATTTTGTAATATTGCATTAACTTTTTTTATTTTATTTAGAAATAATAATTAACTTTTTTCTAATATATGCAAGGTGAAAATGCACTGATTTTCTGATATATTGTATTGTAATTCATGTTATTTTTTCTATATTAGAAATATTTTTTTTGTTCTTAAGATTTCCAAGGTGAAAGTATTTTCTTCAGTAATAAGTAATGATTTACTTTATTTTATTAGAAATTATAATTAACTTTTTTCTAAGATATGTGAGGTGAAAATATTTACTTAAAGGGGTCATCGGATGCAAAGTTCACTTTTACATGTTGTTTGAACATTAATGTGTGTTGGCAGTGTAAAACTAACCTATAATGATACAAATCCATGCAGAGGTTTTTAGTTAATCTGTAAACATAATATCCCCTTTTTCAAATCGAGCCATTCTCAGATGCCTGTCGGTGTGGCGTCACACCCACAGAGGCCGCTCCCACGATAGTTTGATTGACATTAACGTCTTACCTCAGATCAGTTGTAGCAGTCCAACCTCCATGTTTTGATGCCGGAGCAGGGATGTAAGTTAGACAAGAATATCTCTGATTGTGCGATTGAGGTGTTGTGTTGTTGGATGTAATAATAAACATAGTGGTTGTCATTTACTCCCGACATCTGAGCTGCTGAAGACGCAGTGGATTACATTTGTTTGTGAAGAGAATGCGCCTCCTGATCTACATAAATGCGTCTATGTTCGTGCAAATCATTTGTGATCCAACTTCACTTACAGCAGAAGTGTGTATAAGGTTTTTTTTATGAATCGCTGCAATCACCTTTCCTAATAACGTGCTAGTTAGCAAGTTTAGCGGCTAAATGTGACTAAAGTAAACAGGCTCGTCACTCCACAGAGAGAAGAGAGGGACGGGGCGAGCAGAGCTCATTTGCATGTAAAGGAACAATCCATCAGAATGGGATGATTTTTGCAGAGCTGATTTTGGCAAGGTAAAAAGGGTGTTGTTTTACACTACCATTGAAAATTTTTAACCAAAGTATATTATAGACTTTTCATTAAGACCCTAAAGAATCATATCAACTTATGGAAAATGGGCATCCGATGACCCCTTTAAGAAACAAGTAATGATTTTTTTTATCTTATTTTATTTTTTTAGATCATAAATAATAATTCACATCTTTACTAATATATGCAAGGTGAAAATATTTACTTCAGAAATAAGTAATGATTTAATTTTATTTCTTATTTTATATGATTTTATTTTATTTTAATGATTTTATATTATATCATGTTATATTTCTTTTTTTTTAGTTCAGAAATAATAATATACTTTTTTTTACTAAGATATGCAAGGTGAAAATATTTACTTAAGAAATAAGTTCAGATTATTTTATTTTATTTTAGAAAATTGTGATTCTCAATTTTTCCAGAATTGTGCAGCTCTACCTGATGCTCTGGATTACATGTAATAATGTTGTAAATAATGTTCAGTTTCTTGCACAGACCAATCGTTTTGCTTCATAGCACCTCGATATATTGTCTGGAGCTACGTTGTATTAATGTTGTATAGGTGAACTATCCCTTTAAATGAAACGCACTGTAAATGGAAACACTTTCACATCTCCTGAACACAGAAAGAGCAACCTCTGAGCGATCAGATGCTGGTTAGGTGTGTGTGGGTGCGTTGTTGATGGCTCAGTGCCCAGTTTCGCTGGTGGGCGAGAGCAGCACTGAGTTGTGACCTCATAACACGGCACTCACTGGCCGCTAATTGGTGCCACACCGCTGATCTGTTGTGATGGGAGAAAATCAATACCGACAATGATTTGAAGCATCGGTGTGTGGGCGGACGTGACTTAGAGGAGCTTTTTTCTCACTCAGAATGGCTTTTTAATGTCTGTGACAAATCTTAGAGACCCTGTTTGGGTTCTGCCTTTGATGGAAAAGAGCATTTCACCCAAAAAATGAAAGCTGTCAGCATTTACTTCATCTCATGTCATTCAAAACCCTTATGAAACGTCTTGTGCGCTTTATTCCAAGTGTTTGTGTGAGAAAATCAGCTTTCAGGAGAGTAAATGATGACAGAATTTTATATTTTTTGTTGCAGTTATTCTTTTCAGTGCTGTTGTGTTTGTGTTTTAGAGCCTTTATGACATGCTGTCTTGAAATGCTGGACTTTTTAACTACAAAGGGTCAAAGAGTCATGTAGACAAAATATTTAATAATTCTTGTAAACATGGTTGGAACAAAACCCACTTGAAAGCTTTTGTTTGTAAATATTGTGTGTGACATTACTCCTCATATATAAATAAGCGCATTAGGCAGATATACAAACAATTAAATATTGAGGGTGAATATGGTGCATCTGATGAGTAAAGTAACTGTTTGAGAAATCTTTCATGTCTGTAGTATGAAGTTATGAGTTATTCACCACAGATTAGAGGTTTGCTCAGATGTTTGCCTGAGAAAACACAACTAAACATCAATATTCATTAGATATGCAAGCACATGGAACTCCCCCTGGTGGACAAATGTTTAGGTCTAATATTTTAATATTTGAATATATATTTTTTTAAATAAAATATATAGTCAAATAATTTAAATATAAAAAATGTGTTTTTTTGTTTTAAAAAAAAGTCCTACATTATTTATTCTAATAGCATCTATGCTTATTTACTTATTTACTTAAGAAATAAGTAAGGATTTTATTTTATTTTGTAATATTAAAAAGGATATATTTTATTTATTTTAGATCAGAAATAATCTCTTTTTTCTAAGATATGCGAGGTCCAAAATTTACTTCAGAAATAAGTAATGATTTTATTTAATTTTTGTAGTATTTTTTAGAAAATGTTTATTTTATTTATTCTTTAGATTAGAAATAATAATTCACTTTTTTGTAAGATATCCAAGGTGAAAATATTTACTTAAGAAATAAATAATGATGTTATTTTATTTTTTTGTAATATTTAAAAAAATGTTTTACTTATTTTTAGAACCAAAATAATAATTCACTTTTTCTAAGATATGTGAGGTGAAAATATTTATCTAAGAAATAAGTAATCATTTTATTTTATTTTATTTCATTTTGTAATTTTTTTTTATGTCATTTTATTTTAATTATTTTTAGATCAGAAATGATAAATAATTCAAATTATTCTAAGATATGCAAAGTGAACATATTTACTTCAGAAATAAGTAATTATTTTATTTTATTTTATTGTATTTATTTTATTAGATCAGAAATAATAATTCACTTTTTTTCTAAGGTATGGAAGTGAAAATATTTTTTTTTCAAAAAAAAAAAGTTTTATTTTTTATATTTTATTTATTTTATTCTATTATTTAGATCAGAAATAATTCACTTTTTTTCTAAGATAGGTGAAAATATTTATTTCAGAAATAATTCATGATTTTATTATATATATAATTTATTTTATTTTTTCAGATCAGAAATAATCATTCGCTTTTTTCTAAGATATGCAATGTGAAACTTTTTTATTATTATTAATTCAATTTATTATTTTAGTTGTTTAGCTTAGTTTATTTTATTTCAGTTTAGTTTTTAGGTTTCATTCAGGGTATTTATTGCTTTCCATTATGCTTTGCTTAATCCTATTTAATATTTAATAATGTGTATTTAAAATATATTTAAGTATTTCAAATTATAAATTATTTTTTAATTCTACTAACATTTTTTATTTTTGTATTTTTCAGTGTTTCATACTGACCCGTTTTGGTGACTTGAACTCTTTAACACTGACATGTGATCCTACCAGAGCTTGAATCATTTGCTTTGCCCACGGCTTCACTTATTGCAATTCATGCTTCATATAAATCAGACACTGATGTAACACGGCTTATGAAAGCGCCCTGTCCCAGACGTAACCCTGGCCCCCATAAAAGCGCCAACATGTGCGCCATCCGCTGCACTTAATAGGGGTGAAAGGTACCAGCATTTCATCATCAGACGCATGCAAGTTTTTCACTGCGGTCCAAATAAAACCCATGCCACCTTTCTGTTATCCCGTTCTTTTTTGCACTTCAGTTAGGATGGCGTATTCGCAGCCGTGTTTGCAGAGGTTGTGAAGGAAACTCTTTGCCAAAAGCTTCTCCTCTGCAGTCGAACCCTTGTGAGAGAAGCAAACAGAAACACTGCCAGCGAACAAGTGTTGGTCCAACTCAAACAAACGTACCAGGCAAGACGTACAAAGCTGCTTCTTTCTTCACACGAGAGGTCTGGTTTCAGGGCAGGCGATTACAGAAGCACCTTTAGTGACGCCTCGTTAATCAGAGCGTCGTCAGGTTCGCTCGCGTTTGCCGTATAAGCTTGGCGCTGCCAGAACGATGTGACGAGGACTGTGATTTCATATAAGCGCAATTAGAACTTCTGTAGCTGTAAAGGATCATTTTAAAGTTTAATTCCATTTAACTCTATTAAGGTTAAAAAGTTTCGTCGAAAGTCCAAGTCTATCCAGGTTTTTCTACTAATACGTTATTTACAAATATTTAATAACGTATATTTATATTAAAATACTTTAAACTCTAAAATATTGTAATATTTAACTTTTTTTTTTAGTTTTGATTTTTTTATTTACTTTTATTTTTATGACAAATTGTAATTTGTAATTGTAATTACTTTTTTTAAATGTATATTTATACATAAATATACATATAAATGTAAGTTTATTACAAAAATGTATAATATAAAAAACCTTTTACAATTAAACTACTAAATATTATTTATTATGTTAAAAATTGTAGCCATCTGCACAAAGCAACAGCTTTATTATTATTATTGTTATTTTATATGTAATTTATTAGGGATATATCTAATATATATATAGTAAAATAATATAAACAAATTATTTTATATATATTTTTTAAATACAATTTTGTTAAATTATTTATTTTAATATCTATGCTTTGTCTTTTTCTGTTTATATAAAATAGTATAAATATATTTAACTTTTTATATTTAAATAGGTATTTTTTCTTTTTCAGTTTTAAAATATATATTTTTGTTTTAATTAACTTTAATTACAAATTTCATTTAAAAAAAATGTGTATTAAAAAAACCCCTAAATATTATTTGTAGAGAATTGTAGCCATCTGCACAAAGCAACAGCTTTACAATTTATATATATATATAATTATTATTATATCAAAAAGTGAAAATATTTACATTAGAAAGAATCATTTTTCTTTTCTTTTCTTTTCTTTTCTTTTCTTTTCTTTTCTTTTCTTTTCTTTTCTTTTCTTTTCTTTTCTTTTTAGTTTTTTAGGTGTTATATCCCAACAGGTTAGTATTTGTGAATTTTAATTTAATTCACAAACTTTTTAATTCCATTTATGCTTTACTTAAATTTCAATTTTGTCTTTATCAGGATGTAGGAAATATGAAAATTGAGGGAACACCAGATATGCTCATCATTATTAATTAGGTCATGTAACCACTAATTCTAACCCTAAATATTTAGTGCATTTTAATTTTCTAAAATAAATAAATAAATAAATAATATTTATTTATTTATTTTACACATTTCGCACAGTTAGCGATTCTGAACTATAGCATGTACATAAGCATAGCTATTTCATATTACAACGTCGTTCCCCACCAGCAGAACTGGAGACCACCGCAGAAACGTACTAGTCCTGCGAGCCATGCCATGCTTCATAGCTGAATTAAATAATATGCTGTCATGGCTAAGTGGATTACTTAGCATTATTGAAAATGAGTAATGCTGCAATTATGGGTGGAGGGATGAGAATGGGGTCTGGGAAAGCCTTTTAGCAGCCGAGCAGATTCATACGGGAGGGAGGAGCCGCACCAAATAGGATGAAATGCATTTCTGATTGTGGCACGATGGACAAAGATGTCAGGCGAAACAGCTGCGAGAACAATGCGTCTCGAATGGGCCGTACGTCACTACGGCTAATTGAATGTTGTAGGACGTGGACGCGTATGTGAAAGCGGGTGAGTTATTTATATTAAGAGTTGTAAAACAAGTTGTCGTTAAAAGAAAAGCCGCAACAAGGCCTGCCTGTCTGTAATGTTTACTTATATTGACATTAAAGTCAACAAATCAGAATTGACCTTCTATACTTTCTTAATGCACACACTTTGTCTTATTGTGAACAGTTTGTTGTGCACATTAGTAAAGAAAAAAAGCTGTTTTTATTATATTTTTACTTTTTTTATTTTAAAAAAATTATAATAGTAATAAATAAACTTTTAAAAAATGTATTATAATTCAAATATTTATTTACTTATACATATTTTATTTTTAATTTACTTTTTTTTTTGAAAAACCTTTTTGTTATTTTGTTTTTTAAACCTGAATAATAATCATAATAATAATAATAATAATAATAATAATAATAAACAATAATAATGTTATTTGTATAGCACATTTCAAACAAGAAATAAAGTTCAAAATATTTTAAAGTAAAAGTTCTTCATATAAAAAAAATACCATGATATATATGATTAAATATAAAACCCAGTTTACAATAAAAATAAGATAATAAATAGTATACATAAAATGTATGCTTTTTAACTTTTTTATGTTTTTTAAATAATGATAATAATAATATAATAATAATAACAACTTAATAATTTAATACTTTTAATTATTAAATGAAAATAACTTTAATAACTTTAATTTAATTATTGTAATTATACTATTTGTTTAAAATGTAGCTATTTTTATTTTTTTATTTATAATTTACTTAGCTTTTATTTTTTTTTAATACAAAAAAAGTTTTTGTTACCTGTTTTTCAAATAATAATAGTAATACATGTTGTTTTTAAAATAAAAAACATTGCATTAAGCGCCAAGTTATTCATATTAAAACTAGTAAAAATACCATAATATACAATTAAATATAAAACCCAGTTTATAATAAAAATAAGATAAAATTAATATATAATACGTGAAACTTTAGGATCCAATTAATCCTAAAGCATAAAATCAAGTCTCCTACGTCTCCTCCTATATTTTTCACATGTAGATGCAGCAAATTAAGTTGTGAATGGTGCTTTATTGACATAAATGTTGTAAAACAAGTAGTCGAACAAAGAGAAACCAGTAACCTTGCTCGTCTCGCTTGTAACGTTTATTTCCTTTGACATTAAACCACAGACCTGATCTTAAATAGGCCTACTCGCATGTTGTTTGCAAATAGAAATCAAGTTTCCACCTGGTTTTGCGGTGTTTAGAAATGTCTTTATGTCCTTTGAAGGTCCTCGTCATAGTCGCATTACCCAACCCGGTAGCGAGGCCTTACAAACATCACGTCAGCTGTCTGTACGAGAGCTCGGAGTAAAGATATTTGGTGTCTTTGCTGTGGTTGTGCCCTTTATCTGATGAACAATGCATTAGGGGAGCTCATGCAGTATTCATGCGCCAGTCTGAGCATTGATGCATTGTTCTTCTACTAAAGGCCACCTGTAAAGATCAGTCCCGTTTGGGACGTGTACTCTGCATTAGAAGATCAAAAAAAGCACTTGACAAAATGTAGAGGCAGAACTATAAGAAGCCAGACAGTTTAATGATGAGCAGATGACTAATTTGGAACAATAGTACAACATGTGCTTTATGCAAGCAATGCAGATTGGTGAAATGTAGCATTACATCACTTGCTCATTAATGGATCCTCAGTGCAGTGAATGGGTGCCGTCAGAATGAGAGCCCAAACAGCTAATAAAAACATCACAATAATCAACAACACTCCAGTCCATCAGTTAACATCTTGAGAAGCCAAAAGCTGTTTGTTTGTGAGAAAGTAGTCCATCATTAAGATGTTTTAATTTGAAATGATTGTTTCTCAGCTTTTTACTTCTTAAGACATTAATTGATGGACTGGAGTGGATTACGTGATGTTTTTATCAGCTGTTTTGGACTCTCATTCTGACGGCACCCATTCACTGCAGAGGATCCATTGGTGAGCAGTTGATGCAATGCTACATTTCTCTAAATCTGATGAAGAAACAAGCTCATCTGCATCTTGGATGGCCTGAGAGTGAGTACATTTTTAGGAAAATTTATTTAGTAAATGAATGTTTCCCAGCTCAGAGCACACATATTATATCCTCCTCCTCCCTCGTTTGATAACTTTCAGCAAAGGCACAAAACACAGTAAGGTTAAAATCACACACAGTCGTGGTGTTCTTCTCGATCTCGCCCCCATTTGTGGTTTGAAATATGTATAACTGCAGATGCCTGTCAGAAAACATCAAGGGGTTTTTAATGACCCTTGAAACCTCAGTGAAGTGAGTGTGTCGTAAAAAGCCTCTCTGATGTTTGTTAGAGCTTGAACTGTATGAATCATATAATGCTGTCGTGAGAGCCTGAAAAACTAGGATGATTGAAGTTCTAATAAAAAATGATTGTTGCTGAGCAACATTCTGTTTGGAATAATATAATATAATATAATAATATAAATTAATAATAAAACAATACTATAATATTAATAATAAAAATACTTAGATATAAATATTAATAAATAAATGTATATATGCAGTTTGTTAATTAATATTTTTCTAAGCATACACACACTAAATATAGAATACAAAATAGTTAAAAAATAAGTTTACTTTATAAAATAAATATTCAATGTATAAATTCATGTAAATACATGAATATAAATTCAAGTAAATAAATTCATGTACCTCAAAAATAGTAAATACGATAATTTATTTTATGTTTATTATAACATAATATAATACATTTTAAATATGTAAGCTCAAATTTTTTGTCAACTTTTTTACTTAATGTTGTTCCATACTTATGGAGGTTATTTTTTATTTTTAAAGACAATAAAATAAAATAAAACAATAATTATATACACTACCAATCAAACGTTTCTGAACATTAAGATTTTTAATATTTTTTAAGGAATTATCTTTTGCTCACCAAGCCTGCATTTATTTGATCCAAAATACAGCAAAAGCAGTAATATTGTGAAATATGTTTACTATTTAAAATAACTGCTTTCTATTTAAATATATTTTAAAATGTAATTTATTCCTGTGATTAAAGCTACATTTTCAGCATCATTACTCCAGTCTTTAGTGTCACATGATCCTTCAGAAATCATTTTAATATGGTGATTTGATGTTCAAGAAACATTTATTGTTATAATTATCCATATAAAAAGCTTTTGTAACATCATACACTATATTCACCTTTCAAAAGCATTTTTTTTTTTGGAAAAGAAATTACAGAAATGAATACTTTTATTTAGGAAGGATGCTTTAAATGCATCTAAAGTAATGATAAAGGTATATATAATGTTACAAACGATTTCCATTTCAAATAAATGCTGTTTTTCTGAACTTTCTGTTCTTCAAAGAAACCTGAAAAAAATCTACTTAGCTGTTTTCAACAACAACAACAACAACAACAACAACAACAACAACAACAACAATAATAATAATAATAATAATAATAGTAATAATAATAATAATAATAATAATAATAAATAAATGCTTTTTGAGCAGCAAATCGGAATATTAAAATGATTTCTGAAGGATCATGTGACTGGAGTAGTGATGCTAAAAATTCAGCTTTGAAATCACAGGATTAAATTAAAATTTCGAATATATTTAAAAGCAGTTATTTTTAAATAGTAAAAATATTT
>JAHKKF010514456.1:2880-31515 GCA_019740295.1 Labeo calbasu | reverse complement strand
CGTGGGTTCTACCCTTAGGAAGAACACCTGCGCCATTTCCAGGACATGCCACCGCCTGGTGGAGGGGGCTCAGTCCTGTATAAGGTGCTTACCACTGCAGGTGGAAGATTTCTGGAGGCTTCCTGGTCGCGTCCAGGGACCATAGAAGGAAGTTCCAGAAATCTGGGTGCGGGTGCCAGATTGTGCCCTTCCCCTGAGGAAGGAGGTTCCTTCTCAAGGGGATGTGTCAGGAAGGAAACGATGGTAGGAGCACGAGCTCTGAGAACCAAGTTCCATTGGGCCGAACAGGGCTACCAAGAGAGTC
The DNA here is from genome assembly GCA_019740295.1 of Labeo calbasu. NCBI lineage: Eukaryota > Metazoa > Chordata > Actinopteri > Cypriniformes > Cyprinidae > Labeo > Labeo calbasu. Next base: position 31,211 of record JAHKKF010514456.1, on the reverse strand, counting down.
TGTTCTGAGACCTTCCCGACATTGCACTGTGTCTGTGCAATAAGGCTCACTGGGGAATAAGCTGCACGGTCAGCTGAGTGCCAATGGATCTGAACCGAGGGAGTCCTCGGTCAGGCCGTACCACCACTGGCAATGAGGGGATTCTGGTGAGGCAACAGATCTACCTGTGCCTGGCCGAATCGACTCCAGAACAGCCGGACCGTCTGAGGGTGGAGCCTCCACTCACCTCGGGGCGAACCTGTCGCCCGGAAAGTGAGTGGCGCACAGAAGCCTGAGTCTGTGCTGGCTCTAGGGCAGGAGATGGCCGGTGAGTTGTGACATACGAAAGTAGCGTACACCGTCCTGGTGGTCAGTGTACGCCACAATCGCTGTGTTGTCAGTGCAGACCAACACATGCTTGCCGTAACAGAGGCCGAAACCCCTTCAGGACCCAAAGCATTGTCAACAAATCCAGGCAATCGAATGCCCAATACCCGTTGCACACGGCACCCCAGCTTAACTAGGAAGCAACTGTTGAGACACAGTGCGTCTAGACACTTGTCCCAGGGGCATGCTTGCCCGCAGAACCAATGTGTCCCCAAGGGCTGAAGGTTTGCAACACAAAGTGTGATGTACACACGATGTGAGCCTGGGCGCCACACCCATCTCGGGACTCAGTATGAAGTCATTGCTAGAGCGGTTCCATATGCATCGGGTCCAGCGTGACCGCGGCTGAAGATGTCATATGTCCCAGAAGCCCTGGTACATGAAGGGGGCCACTGTACTGAACCAGAGTGCACTCACGCACTACAGCACTGACTATGCACAGTCTTAGGCAAGACGTGAAGAACAGTGACCGAGTCCATACAGAGAAAAGAGAAACCCCGTACTGAGGAGAGTTTACTCTTTTCCCCAATTGACCTGAAGTCCCAATCAAGCCAGGTGGTTGAGAACCACATCCCTGAGAGTGCAAACCGAGCCTCGTGAGTGTGCTAGGACAGCCAGTCACAGAGATAACTGAGAATGCATATGCCCACTACCCCGAGGGGGCAAGGGCAGCCTCCGTGACCTTCGTGAAGGATAGGCCGCAGGGGGAACCTTGTACTGATGAGCCCGACCTCGAAGACTCTTGGATGGATCAAGACATGACAGTACGTGTCCTTCAAGTCCAACGCTAAAAAAACAATCTTAAACCCTGACACACAAAGGATGTGTGTTCAAGGGTTAACATTTGAACGGGAGCTTGAAAAAGGGCCCAATTCAAAAAACCTCTGTTTTAAGATTGGTATGAATCGACCACACTTCCTGGTACAATGAAGTAGGGGCTGACAAACCCCTTTCTTCATTTTGGCTGAGGGGATAGGCTCTATTGCACCCTATCCCAGGAGGGCTGCAATTTCCGCTTAAAGAACCACAGCATTCTCGCCCTGAGCCGATTTGTAAGAGAATGCCATAGATCTTGGCGGATGCCTCGCAAACTGAGTCGCGTAGCTAAGTCAGATAGTTCTGAGAAGCTTAAGGGGAGGGATGTGGCCCAACGTCTCGGAACTCTGCTAGCAGTCTCAGAGGAACTATACCCGACGTACCTGGAGTGGGGATGTCGTGGCTGAATAGAGCAAAGAGCGCCGTGCTTGGAGATGAAGCCCCAAGAACACGGGGGGTCTTTGCCAACATGCAGATAAGCAGGTAAGTGCCCAACACACCCTGGTCTGCAGATTCAGCATCTAGCCGTCACACGGAGGGCTATTGCTGCAAGATAACCGAGAGGGGGGGGCCTTCATACTGACCAGGCAATGACTGTCTGCTGGAAGACAGACAGTCAGAAATGGGTTTGTGCCGAATCCATCTCTCATCCCCGGGTCGAGAGTGGATCTGGGTGGGTCAGTTAGCCCGCCTCCTCTGGGTTGCTTGTCTGAGGAAAAACTAGAAGCCTAACGAGGGTTCTAGAAAGCATACTGACAAGCTAATGTTGCCACCTTCCCGCAAGAACTTTGACCGTTGGGCGGGTCTGGCCGGAGGCCAAGATCGCCGTCGAAGCACCCAGGGGAACTCTCACAACACTTATCTGTGTTTGAGAGGGGAGAGACCGTTGCTTGCGCCATGAATCCAATGACGAAGAGGTGAATGGTGCAGCTTCTCACAGAGAGACGCTGTATTCGACTCTGAAGAAACAGAATGAGTGAGCAGAGCATGCGCTGCCCTATTTATACCCGGATGTCCTGGGCATGGCCAGCCATGCAAATCTGCACACCCAATTTCATTGGCCTTTTCTCAAACTGTCAGAGGTGTTGGGGCTCCCAAGGGCGACCCCTAGTGTCGTACACTTGACACAACTCGGAGTGTACGACAGATAGGGAACCCAAGTTACTCAAACTCCTCCACCTGGGGCAAAAACTCTCCTCCAACCTGGATAGGGCAAGCCACCCTTTTCTGGTCGAGCACCATGGCCTCGGACTTGGAGGTGCTGATTCTCATCCCCGCTGCATCACACTTGCCTGCAAACCATGCCATTGCACACTGAAGGTCCAGGCCTGATGAAGCCAACAGGACAACATCATCTGCAAATAGCAGAGATGAAATCTTGTGGTCCCCGAACCAGACCCCCTCCGGCCCTTGGCTGCGCCTACAAATTCTGTTCATAAAAATAACAAACAAAACCAGTGACAAAGGGCAGCCCTGACGGAGTCCAACATGCACCAGGAATAGGTCTAACTTACTGCCAGCTCCTGCTCCGGTCGTACAGAGACCAGACAGCACTTAACAGAGCACCTCGTACCCCATACTCTCTGAGCACCCCCCACAGAATGCTACGGGGGACACGGTCGAATGCCTTCAGGTCCACAAAACACATGTGGACTGGTCAGGCAAACTCACATGAACCCTCAAGCACCCTAGTGAGGGTATAGAGCTGGTCCAGTGTTCCATGATATTCATGTTCCAGTTGGTCTGGAGGTACTACTAGTGCTGCTAGAGTGAAAAGACGTGACAACGATTATAAAGATCTGTGATTTCGCATGATTTGTGGCATGTACGCTGCTTATTGTTTTATGCGGTTGGGAGTACCCCTGTATGCCGTATGATCAACGTTGGACTCAGAGTTTATTTGTGAAACTCCATTTGAGTAACAGTGAACTGAAAGTTTACTGTTTGAAGTAATTCGGCACAAGAAAGATGAAGTATGCAACCAGATAGCCCTATGAGTACCGTGAACTCAACAGGTCCTCTGGCCTTCAAACTGAAGACTGAATCAACATGCACCTACACGAACAATCTGGATCTGGATCTGGATAGTGGATCACAGACTTTATTTTGTTTGCTCGGCTGAGCGAAGGGCCTTTGTTCATTTACTGGCCACAACAATTGCAAGCAGCAACTCAGGCCAGCAACAGGGTGGGTTCTTTATTGGGAGTGTGTGTATGAGTGAGTGTGAGTGTGGTTCCACATCCAGTTAATCTGACTGGTCTTTATATAGTATTTCACTTGTATTTCCTAATCTGATTTAATTGACACTGTAAAAGTTACGTTTGTTAACATTTGTGCTCAGAGGAACACCATTGTTAGTATTAGTTTGAAGTGTTGTAACTAGCCTAGCTAACTATAGCTAATCATTCACGTTACGTGAAAACGTGTTTTGTATCTCTTTCTGTTTATTTATTGAGTTTGTTTTATTGTTAAAACCCTACATCTACAGCATTCATATAATTTTTGACTTCTGCCTACTTCAAGTCATTCCAATACAACTGGAAAGTCCCTCACTTAATTGTGTTTTGTTACATTGCGTGGTTGAATTGTATACTAAGTATTCGAAGTGAACCTAAGTCGACAATTAACCAGCTAGTCATACCTTTCATTAAGAAGACAGCTCGACAGGATCAATTATTATTTTGAACTCAGGCCCTTTTCAAGTTCATTTATCTTGAGTCCAGCGGTAAATTGATAAGGGGGCTACACACAGTACCCTGGCATAGACTTTTCTGGGGAGTGTGATCCCCCTATAGTTAGAACACACCCTCTGGTCCCCCTTCTAAAAAAGGGGGACCACCACCCCAGTTGCCCAGTCCAGATGCACTGTCCCAGACCTCCACACGATGTTACAGAGACATGTTCTCTGTCATGAACTCTAAAGGCTTCTAAATGGGGTTGTTTTTAGAGGCGTGTTATTTAAATGATGATTTTTTCAGCTGCTATGACGGGATTATCAGCACACTATTGTTTCATGAATCACACGTGAACTGTCGTAAATTGATTTGTGCTTTCGGAACTGTGCTTGTTTCTATGTTAGATGTATAAATGAGGGCCCGTCTCATAATAGCAACAGACTATGAATTCAGACCAGATGATTGTCTCCTATGGTTTGTAATGTGTATATGTGAATTATTAAATAATAACTATAATAATTTAACTACATTAAATGGTCTAAATGGTGCACCTTTCCCCAAGGGTCTAACTTAAACTTTCACTCCAAATTACCCCCCCCCCACACACACACACACAAGTGTACTGTAATTACTGTGTCCAATGTTTTTAAAGCCATGCAGTAGTGTTGGGTTCGAGTCCACCTAAGTCGAGTCTGAGTCTTTAACCAATTGAGTCCAAGTCCAAGGAAACACTACTGTCTGTCAGTATCTTAACATTGTTTTAACCGGGGGTGCCCAAGCTCTTAATAGGCATACTAGATACTAACATGCACCTAAATGATCTTTAGTCTTTACAATGATATGCACTGTGTATAAAGCCCTACATATACTTTCCATTAGTCACAGCCAACTCACACCTGTTTTATTTTTGAATGCATTTATAGTTACAATAATTATAATAAATTACATAAGGAATAATTAATGATGGGCCATTGAATTATTAGAAAATCATGAACTCCCAAGGTGGTTATGGAAAACTCTTGCTGCAAAGATGTTAGAATTATTTTTTTTTCTTTGAAGCTATAAATTGCCACCATGCTTAAAAAATAATAATAATTTCAATACAAGAAAAAAAAAAAAACTAATCAACTAACTACATCACTGTAATTTTTAAAAATACTCAAACTGACCTCAGACTGAAGACATTTGGTTTAATATACCACAGCTGAAACATACATGTTGAGAACAGTTGCTTTTCTTAGAAGCCAGCTAAATAAGCAGCTGACAGTGTGCTGGCTGACTAGGTACTCTATGTGTGTGTGAGTCTTTTACTACCTATGGTTGTAATAACTGTTCCAGCGAAGAAGAACGAGTTGCTGAGGTCCCATAAACTGCTCTGATTGGATGAGTTTCCTGAAGGGTTCACTCCTGCTCGTAATGCTGACACCACTTGCTGTGATAAGAGAAAAAAAAATTGTTTAAGTACACATATTCCAGAAATATTTATACGTTCACGCACATTTCAAGGTAATACTGTTTCTGCCTCTGTATGACAAACTAGTAGCATCAATTGAAAAAACAAAAATAATGACTGTTTCTAAGCAGATTTCTCACAAACTTCCCTGTCTGTCACTGGCCGAACAGCCCCACCCTAATATCATGCTACTGAGCAGGAATTTCATAAGTTAGACCACTCAAACAAACGGAAAAATGCTTTGAAATTGCCACAGATTCAAAGACTTCACATTTTCAGGAAGTCAACTGCAGTATTTTAACAAATACGTAATGCAAATTCACATGTTCTCACATACTAAAAATCCATTTCACTCAAAACGTGATTATTTGGTGCAATAGAATAGAACAAGGGTTTCCAACCCTGCTTCTGGAGAGCTACTGTCCTGCAGACTTCAGTTCCATTCCTGTAATTATCAGGGAGCCATGATTAGATTGTTCAGATGTGTTTGATTGGGGTTGGAGCGGAAATCTTTAGGAGCAGGGTTGGAGACCCCTGGAATAGAGATAAAGGATTTCTATATAGGCTAGTTATTCACACAGGTGGAGGACAGCTGCATGGAAAAGAAAAACTTTTTTTTCTTTAGTAAATGTGTCTGATTATTTCTTCATTTTGTGATGAAATTACTGTGAGAAATAAGATTTGGGCTGTGGGAGACATGTCTGGGACTTTAGTATGTCCACGCTTTTGAAGTTCAGGCTCACAATTTTTCTAAATAAAATGGTTGTGACCCATAACAAGTTGTCTGCATTAAAAATCTTAATATTCCACTAATATGCACACTTCTGATATGTGTGAGACATGTAATTTACCCCATCAATACTCTTCTGTATCTATTCTATACATATATACACCTATCTCCTGTAATCAGCCTACTTCAATCACTCCACCAGCACCACAGAAAATAAACCCTCTTCCAGTGTATGCTAGCTCATGTGTAAAAGAAAAAAAAAAAACTAAGTATACTTTGTGATTGAGCCATTAGGTACACTGCTAGATGATGGAGGTGATCATGGAGAGCTCCACTGTCACACGTGATGTATCACCTAAATGGCAAAGAGCCTCAGGTGTGCTGTATCAAGTAGTAATCAGCAGCACACTTAAGCAAGGACTGAAATGCCTGGGTACACAATTTATAATAGGTTTTACTATTGTTGCTTGTCAGACTGTACGAACGTGATGATCATGTCACACTGTGGGATCTCAGTTGTCATTAATGTCAGACTATACAGTCAAGATGCGTTAAAAACAGGTGCGCGCAAGAAAACCTGTCCAGAGTTTTACCTTATAAACCCATACACACTCAGTGACTGTGAGTTGCATTGCATGTGGGGCTGTAATGTTGGCTATCATGAAAAGTCTATGAACGGCGGCTGTAAGCAGTGTAAGCAGCACTTAACACCCACATGAAAGCAGCGGTGCAACCTGTTTTTATAATAGCAAAGGCAACAACATATCATAGAAATTCCACGAGCGGCGGCCAGGAGTGCCAGAGTTTATGGTGGTTTGAAGAAATCTCTAGCATTAATTCTGATCATGGCTTATGACAATTTGAAATTCATCGTAGAGGTCACACTGCAGGACTGTGCACCAAATCTTCTGACTGCCAGAATTTCTTCTGAGGTAAAATTTGATCGCAATAGCCATTAATTGACCATCGGTGAACATGTCAAACTAACAATCAAAGATTTTAGTCTAGGATCGGAGATTTTGTTTTAGGATTTGCAAAATTTGTCTCAGATGGCCAAATTGTGCCCAAAATCATATAGTGTGTGCCCGGCTTTAGACTCAAAAGAGGGAGACGAAATTAGTATTTTTCCCACCTCCTACTTGGAAATAACCTCAGCAGGATGCATCAGGATTTGACACTACTGCTTCCAACAAGCATTGTGTGGGGTTACCTTATGTCAGAGGTTCCCAATCCCCATTCTCGCCCCCTCCCAACCTAAACAATGCCTCGGTAGAATTACCTGTTGCACCTATTTGAGAAACACACAGGGCTGAATTAAGTGCAAAACCCACTGAAACAGCACTTCTGCTTCCACCTAAATACTGTAATCAGAAACCACCCACAAGAACCCCGCCATGCAAATTACATTCAGCACAGACTTTGTGGGCGTTTTTGTGCCATGCCTGACTGGACAGTTACTTTAGTGAATCTAGTAACCTGTCTCTCTGCATCAAAGAGAGAAAGGCCAAAACAAAGGCACATAACGTGTCACTCTTGTGAAGATATTATGGGCCAAGGAAGACAGTGAGAGCAAGGGACCTGCTCTTTGGAGCAACTGTGGAAGCAATTAAGGTTTATGTTTCTAGTAACTGTTGTTATATCCCTGGATGTGACTGTTGTAGGCATGTCAAATGTTTGTATCATGATTTTTGATTGATGATTTTTATCTTGGTATACAATGACTTTTATGATCATTACAAAATGCAGATTTTAGTGTTGTGTTCTGGCACTACATACGCTCTCTGAAGGAATTCTTGTTTCACTACTTTTCAGAGGTAGGAGGGTAGGTTGTGCTGGTTTGCTCTGCATGGGCAGCTCCCTCAGTGTGGGTTTTGAGGTTTCCTCAGTTCAGCAGTTGACCGTGGCCTCAAAGTCATCAGAAAAACCTCCCTTAAACTTGGGATGAAGCCACCACTATCTTGGTATCATCAGTGTTGGACTCAATGTTAATTAAAAAAGAAATTAATTAAAAAAGAAATTCTCAATATTGTTTGTAGTGTTGTCTTCTGGAAAAAAATTTCTAGGCAATGTAACTGAAGTTTCCAACCTTTGAGGTAGTGAATAGTGCTATGTACTGATGACCAGTGCCTTCACTACTGGTCCAAAGGTCAGTGTTATTGCATTTTCCTTGGCCAACATGCTTGTCAACGTCCCCTTTTAAACTGTTGTATATTTTGTATATTGACGCCCTACAGCCAATGAAAGATACAGGGCAAGGGAAAGTTCAGGGGGAGGAGTCATAATAGATCTGCATCTGCAACAAAACATCAACATGCATGGCTTCTGCAAGCAACCATTCTCTCCTTCATATTCTTATTTGTTTATTTTTTATGTTTATTTTTTTTACTACAAATCATTGCACTGACAACTTGGATTGCAAGCTTTTTGCGGGCTACCGTTTTTGATAGGAATAAGTTTAGACAGTCCCTCAGACTGTCACGCAGTGTGAAAACAGCAGCGATCCACCAGCTGCAATAAGTACCTGAAGCAACGTAATAAAAACCCAGCAATACGTGCCTGTACCAGCATCATAAAAACATGGCCACAGTCATGTATTGAACGCACGTTTTAGTGGTAAGGTAAGGTTGCAGAAACATCGCCGCAAGCATTTAATGCTAGATGCAAACTACTGTACATGCAAGCAAGGTACAAATTATATGCAACACAATATACTACATAATTTTAGTATTGTTTCCTTGACTGCAATCTAGTATGGAGTCTTGATCCTTACACTAGTTTGACAGGAGGCAAAATTTTAATGTTTGGGTCTTTCATTTTAAAGATGAAAATAAGAAGTATAAAATGAGCCCCACATCAAGTCAGTATAACCTGACATTTGGGATAGATAAATAAGAAACCTAAAGTGCGTAATCCAATTTTTGGTTTGTGTGCAAGTCAGCTCTTTCACCTTCACTAAGTTTTCCAGGTCTGATGAGTTGACACATGGATGCTGCTCAAGGAATTCCAGTTTTTCCAGCAGGATGGCCAGTTTCTGGGACATCTCATGAGGCTGTTCCAGCTCTTTAAACACAGTCGCTCCGAGAACCAAGTACAGCACCACCAGCAGGAAGACACTCAGCACTGTTTTCCAGCGCATAACAGTCACACGAGGCTCAAAGTCATCTGGAGATTTCCGCAGCACTGGCTGAGCTGAGAACGACAGACGTGGTTTGGAGTTGTGAGTAGCTGTTTTAGGATCAAGGAGGTCAGGAGCAGCCACTAATAGACAGGATAGAAAAGGAAGAAAGGAAGGTAAGAAAGAAAAAGGAAAAGAAAGAAAGAGCATAAAATAAGATTATACACATATTCTCATCAGTAGTCCAGCAGTAATTTACCAATAAGCAAATTTTGTATGTGTGCAATCAGGTCATACAGCTTAAAACTGTAATGTCTGTAATGGCAGTCAGTTTATGTGCCTTCAGTGTGCTAAAGGTGACAGATGTCTTGTACTCACTCAGAGTATTCTCAAACCTTACTATTATGCACTCAGTAGACACTTGTACCCAAAATAACTTAGATTGCATTCATAAACAACATAGTTATCATGCATTTTCCAGACTCAAACTTAAGACCTTGGCATTGATGCTTCTACTACAGGAACATTTGCTTGAACTACACAAACTCTTAAGCTTTTATACTACTTTTCCATATGGAGAAAAAATAATAATTAAAAAAATTAATCTAAAAAAATAGAGAGCGTAGGAGTACTATATGGAGATGGACTTGATTATGTCATCTGTAGTGCTACATGAGAGCTCTTTCAGTGCAGTTTGCTCTTTGCGACTCTCATCACAGTTAATGTAGTTTTTCACCAGAAATTGCACTCTTAAACAAACTGAAATAATGCAAACTTGTGCAAACTTCACATATCTATCTATCTATTTCAAAGAACCATATCCCCTATAAACAAGAAGGCTTTGGAAGAAGACTGTCAGGTTTGAGGTAAGGGATGAGTCAAGGACTCATGTGCAAAGCATTTTTTCATTCTATTTCAAAAAAGAAACAAAAACTACCCCGAAGGGACAGGACACCAAACACAAAGGTATAAACAACAAAGAACTGGCATAGGACTGAAAAAACAGGGATAATAAATAGCAAAGCAAAGATTGAGGATAACAAAGGAGGACAGATAGGAAAAATTAACCAATGATCAGTTAACAAGAGGGGCAGTGTTAGAAAATAGACAAAATAAAACTTGGCACTAAAAACAAACACAAAAGCCATCTGTTCACACAAAAGATAACATAAGAACAAGCTAAACCAAACACGTCAACACCAAAAGAAAAAAAAAAAAAAAGAAGAGAGAGACAAGACCACATGGTGAGAGAATAAACACTTAACAAGTGTGCCACAACAAAGACAAAACATTAAGCTTGAATGTCTGGACCCCAACACTGAACCGAAACCAAACTGACAGAAGTGCAGGGGATCTGAACATCACGCTCCAAACATACAATGTATCACGCAAACAGAAAAGAAGACACAGCCCAAGCTTAAAATCACACACTCACACAAAACAAGATGACAGGAGTGTCAGAACTCTGTCACCAATCTTAGAATAAACTAGACCCGAAAGTGACAGAATGTAGACATTTACATATTAACAACTTTATGGGAGTCAGGCAAATAATTAGATTTTGCATGTCATAATTCAACTGAATGATCAGTGTACATTTCCAACCTTAGAGTTTTCAATTTAACAATGACACAAAAAGTGAAAGTTGAAATTAATTAAAATGTCTAAAGGATGAGCTTGCTGTATCTTTTTTATTATCTGTTACATGCAGGGGTGCAGTGAGTCTCTCTTTTCTCTCCCACACACTGCAATGTGATGTCTGAAGTGTTCTCCAATGCTTCGATATAAATATTTCTTTTTTCTGTCCCTGAAAGTAGTGATTTTTTACTTTTCTTGCAGACACTCATTTAATCTCACAATTATAATTAACACCTCTGTCATTACAGTGCTTTAAAGTCAGCAGCATGTATTTTTCTCTCCAGCATTACGCGTTTCCGTGTGTGCGTTATGTGGGGGTTGAATTTACTTTACAACCATTCTTATAAAAATCACTACATTTCTGCTAGGAAAAGCCCTGAAACCACTCAGAGATAAGTTTGCTTTCATTAATGTGGCTACCAAAACTTGTTGTGTGCTGAGTGTGTGAAATCATTTCATGATCCAGTCCAAAGAACTTGTGTGCTTCAGGTTGAGGATCCTGGTCCGCACATTTGTATCCCTTCTGATTCTGATTCAAATCGTCAGCTCATTAGGAGAGATCTATACAAGATACCCTTACGAAAAAGAAGTTTATTCAAGTGTGCTATTGGTATACTTCTTTTAAACTAAAAATAGGGAAGTATACTTTCAGTCTACTTTTCAAGCACTTCTCAGAAATGTGCTTTATGTAGTTCTCAGAAATATAGTTAAAATGACATTTAAATATACTTGACTTATACTTAGAAAAAGTCAAAATATATTTGAGCTACACTTGTGCTCCGAGAATCCATGTTTTCATTGTTATATGGTAGGGGGCAGTAGCACACGTCTTCTGTACAGAATTTCCAAAACACAAGCAAAGAAGTAACCAAAACAACAGATGCTTCCACAGTTAAACTAACACCATCATCAGACATAAAACAGGATCAAAACCGTAACATCGTGGAATAAAATGTTGACCCATGAAGAGGTAATGATGACTGTCAAGCTTTGGAGTGTTGATCGACTCCATCTACATTTTGATTATCATTCTGAATCCAATGCATAGTCTTTTTTCAGCTTTTTGTTTAAAATAATGTTTATTTATTTATTCTTTTTTTTTTTTGTCATTATTTATGAAACTTACCCACATTCAAGTGTTTATGAAACAGAATGCATGGAGCTAAAATAAAATGTTCTTGTTTACATGCAGATACCCTGATCTTTCTTTTGATGTTTTGTATGTTCAGATATTTATATAACAAAATATACAAATTAATACCTAGACAGGGATATATGAGTATACTTAAAGTATGATGTAAAGTTCACTTAAAGAAAACTTACAAGTATACTTGCAGTATGAAACTACTGAACTAGTAATTTACTGAGACTACACTTCAAAGTGTACTAAAATGCTACAAGTATTTAATTAGTAAACAATCACTATACTTATAAGTTCACTTTTAGTATAGTTACACTACACACTAAAAACATAGATGTAAACTAGTTGTGTACTCAAAGTGTACTACTGCTATACTTGAAGTATAATTTTATACACTAGAAAGTGGGCCAATTTAGTCCCAAGGAGTACTGAAATAGTACACTTACAAGTATACTATTAGTACACTGATATTTGTATACTTGCTACATACTTAAAAATATACTTGAACTTTACTTAAGTGTACTTAATAAAATAAACTTGAAGTATACTTCTTTTTGGTAAGGGTAATGATAAGAGTGATCTACAAAATGTGCAGAGCGGTGGGTTCCCAGGACCAGGATTGAAAAACATACAGTGCTGGTGAGCTGTGATACAGCCACAGACCTAGTGAAAAGATCATCCGCTGGGTTCTGATCTGTAAGTGAACGAGTCATTTGGTGTATATGCAACGAAAACATAAACAAAGAAATGTTTGAAGGCTTCTTTATGTGGGCAGACTCTCACCATCGAGACTCAAGTCCTCGGGGGTGAGAAAGCTTGCATCCCAGTGATGCTGTTTGAGGCAATTTTATGCAGTTTAAGACTTGACTCTAAAAGTGATGCCTTTAAAATGGTGCTTGAGCAGGAAAATATATAAGGTTTTATTATCCATGTAAAAAGTGCTTCTTTTGCTCACTTTTCTCTACAGCTTGTTGAAGGCAATAAACAGACTTTTTAAAAATGTACTTATTGTGTTCTACTGAAGAAAAGAACACACCACTCACCAAGCATCAAATGTTTATCACAGTCAGCATTGGTAAGTATATAAAATGGTGATATTACCATTTATGGCCGGGAAAAAAAACAGCCATTGGCCTATGCAGCAAAATGTTAGTTTGGACTCTGCGAGAGGTCAGAATTTAATTTTTTGTGTAAACTATCCATTTAAAATTATTATTCCGTGGAAAGTACACTGCCCTCCAAAAGTTTGGAAACGCCAAAAAGTTGGGTTTGCACAATACTGGCGTGAATCCTTTTTAATTTGTGAGAATTTTGCACTGATAAAGGACAATACAAACTACGAACAAATATTTTATTACATAAACAGTTTATACACAGAAAAAACTTACATTTTCGATTCATCAAAATATCCACCATTAGCAGCTATTACAGCTCTGCATAATCTGGGCCTTAATTCATTGTATTCTAAACTTAATTGGCAATCAATTGTCGAAGCTATTAAGGTGTGCTGAACCAAAAATCTTTTAAAAACCTGGGCCAAGTTTAAACCAGTAACCAGGCATCACAGCTGGCATAGGGACATGTCTGACTTTTATATATTGCCATTATTATGCAATCAAAATGAAAATTATTATTGCTGGTCTTCAATGATAATGCCGAGTTACTTTAATTTATTTGCACCAAAAAATGATATGGATTTATGGTGATAACCACACTTTGCCAGGGGTGTTCCAAACTGTTGGAGGGCAGTGTATATCATCATAAAGTTAAGCTTGTGAAAACATAAAATCTTTATTGGGGCTTGTGAAGCAAGGGCTCTGTGTTAGGGATAGGTTGTACATTACATTTTATTGCTGGTAGATCATCCTGAACTGATAGGTAGGTAGTTTCAGATCACTAAACAAAACAAAAACAAAATGTGATATAATTTTTCATATTATCAATGTAATATACATTCTTAAGTTGACAAATACTCTTTCCAAAATACTTTCAGTAGACAGAAACTCCATAAAACAGTTTTAAGTGAGATTTGAAAATTACATGTGATTACTTGTTGTCATCCGTGTAAAATACAATATGTTGTATACCATGATTAAGAAGACTATCACGCAGCATGCTCTGTAGGTAAGATGCACACGACCACCAGAAGAACCACCAGCTAAACAGGAATGCTAGAAAGATGTAATCAAGCTATCAAGCTGCTATTAGGATAAAGTGCTTACAATTTTATACATGCAATCATTTAGTAAATCAGGGCTAAAACACTGATTGTTCATTCAAAGGAGGAATATAGCAATAACATCTTAAATTAAATTAACAGTTTCAAACAGCCTTTAACAGATTTTAGTCAGTGGGCTATAAACCTATACTTCACAAAACAGTTTAAAATTTTATGTTTTCATTCTCAAAAACAGATTTACACCATACAGTATGTTCCCTTAGGCTAACTTTTACTACAATTACTAATTACTAACTCACAGTTGTATTGTCCAAGTACTACAAGTCCTTGATTTATTAAAGCCCAAATCTGCTGGTGTTGGGAACCGAATTGTGCTTTTTAAGTAAGACTGTTCTTATTTATATGTTTATTTATTTTTAAGATGTGGTGATTTACTTATTGCTCTTCAAGTCAAAAAAACAAAAAACAAAAATAAAACGGTTTGAATTCTAAAAAGGATATTGTCACACCCCTGGACTATTTGTATTGGTTTTTCCATCATGTGCCCATATATGGTGTTCTGTCACGGTTGTGTGAGACTAAGACGAACGAAGACGTAATATAATGAACAGTCTTTAATAAAATCCGAAACAAGGGTACACAGGAACAGCAGGAAAACATGTTCCTGTCCTTGTTACTGTCATTACTAGTTAATCACCTGCACTTGTCTGTCTATCATTAGCCTAACTTTATAAGTTGTATTCAGTTTGGTGTTTGGTGTCTGGACTCGTCTATGAGTATGTGTGTTCCTACCTTCCTTTTGTGGATATACCTGTGTGGATTTACGTGTGGATTATATTAAAGGATTTTCATTGCATTTCATCATCGTGTTGCGCCTTTCCTCTCACGTACTGTGACAGAAGACCGGACCGCAAACAGTAAAGTGGCGTGTTAACCTGTGTTTTATTTTTTGTTTTCAATCAGTGTTTTATTTTTATTTTCTTTTGTCATGAATGACTCGGCAGTCCTCGTCCTCCTGCTGGAGCAGGGTGATCGCTTTCTCGAGGACCATACCGCTGACTTTGTGTTTTTAGCCAACATGACACTACCCGGATAGCTGCCTCTGCTCGTTCTATCACACTGGACTTAACACCACCACAGAAGTGCAGCTGTCTGGGGAAAGTCCTCGAGAGAGCCTTGACGCCTTTGTGGAGTGGGTGCTGGTGTCCTGTGGATCGCCGATGACTGTGGACATTGAGGACGGCGACGCCAGCCCCACTCCTGACCCAGTGCCCAGCCCAACATCACCCTGCAGTGCGGAGCGTCAGCCCGAGCCCACCGCGGACAGACAGCCAAAGCCCAGCGTGACCAACGAGTCATCGCCAAGTGGAGTGACAGTGCTGAGGATCGCCCTGGATCCCTCGTCTCCACCTCCAGCCTCCGAGTCCTGGACTCCACCTCGGCCCTCTGACCCAGCGGCTCCACCCCGGCTCCTGGCTCCCTCGTCTCCATTGTCGCCCATCGGCCCACCAGCTCCACCGGCTCCCTCATCCCTCCGGCTCTGCCTTGGTCGGTCGTCGTCCTGCCATCGCCTCAGGACTCCACTCCTCCGGCTGCGCTTTGTCGCTCCGTCCCACCGGCTCCATTGGGCTCCTCCCTCCCTCCAGCTCCACCTCAGTCCTCTGTCGCTCCGGCTCTGCCCTGGACCTCCGCCTCGGTCGCCTGAGCCTTGGACTCTGCCTTGGCCCTCCGGATCCTCGGTGTCGCCTGGACTCGTTGACTCTCCGTCTCCGCCTCAGGCTCCACCTCCACTTGCCCTGCCACCATCGGTCGGCCCCCTGGAGTCGTCAGCCCTTCCTCCACTATGGCTCCTCCCTCTGTTGGCTCCGCCGTGGGCCACCATCATGGCTGCGGCCTGGGTCTCGTCTGGCTCTTCCTGCTCAGGGTCCCTTCTGTCTCCACCCTGGCTCCTCCCTCCGTCTGATCTGCCCTGGCTCCTTCCTCCATCATCACCACCATGGACTTTTTGTTGTTCTCCTCCCGGGAGTCCGTCCTCCACCAGAGCCTCCTCCTCCTACACTGACTTCTTGTA
Source organism: Labeo calbasu (assembly GCA_019740295.1). Lineage (NCBI taxonomy): Eukaryota > Metazoa > Chordata > Actinopteri > Cypriniformes > Cyprinidae > Labeo > Labeo calbasu. Next base: position 15,027 of record JAHKKF010514456.1, on the reverse strand, counting down.
TCCATCCCACATCCACTTCTTTGTCCACCTCCACTCCTTTGTCAAAGTCCTCTCCGTCCATCTCCTTTTTTTTTTTCTACGGCGTGAGGTCACGCCTTCCGGGAGGAGGGAGAACTGTCACACCCCTGGACAATTTGTATTGGTTTTTCCCCTAATGTTCCCATATATGGTGTTCCTGTTCCTGTCCTTGTTATTGTTATTATTAGTTAATTACCTGCACCTGTCTGTCTATCATTAGCCTACCTTTATAAATTGTATTCATTTTGTTGTTTGGTGTCCGGTCTCGTCTATGAGTATGTGTGTTCCTACCTTCCTTTTGTAGATATACCGGTGTGGATTTACGTGTGGATTATATTAAAGACTTTTCATTGCATTTCATCGTCGTGTTGTGCCTTTCCTCTCACGCACTGTGACGGATATTCTGGGCTCAGTACAAGTTAAGATGAATTGACAGCATTTGTGGCATAATGGTAAGATTAAAAAGCACAAATCTGAGCTTCAGTAAAGCATATTTACAAATGTCGAAATACTTACTGTTTAAAAAAAAAAAGTCTAAACCAATATGCATGTTAACACAATTTATAATGATAAGATTAAAAAGCACAAATCTGAGCTTCAGTAAAGCATATTTACAAATGTTGAAATACTGACTGTTTTAATAAAACATGTCTAAAACAATATGCATGTTAACACAATTTAATGCTAATATTAAGTTTTTCCATGTAAAGTTACATTTGTCCATTTTTTACAGATTCATTGCTTTAGCAAATGAATGTAAACACCATGTAAAAACAAAGAAAACAACTTTAGACCTTAATTTTTTTATTATTATTATTATTATTATTATTATAATTATTGTATTTTGTTTTTATTTATTATTATTATTTTGATTTTAGACTTTAAGCCTCTTAACATTTATGCACGTGCTTTAATGAACACAGAAGTTTTACATTCTACTTGGAATTTCTCTAAAAATGGGATGAAATTATTTTATGGTAATCAACATTATTTACAAATAATTAACTATTAACCAATGCTGTCAATTATACAAGTTAAATGGTTAATTTGTATTTTTACTTGTATTTTTTTTTTGTATTCATATTTTTCAGAAGCCTGAATAGTCCTTTCATGTTCTTAAGTGCAATTTATACTCACCGTAAAAAGTGAACCTGTGAAGTTGTTGCTTTAAGGAGATATTTCTGTCTGATACTACATATAATTCTAGTTTTGTTGTTATAACCAAGTTCAATCAAGATTATGTAACATAAAATGAGAGAATGTTATTTCAACTTAAATCTATTACACTGACCCAACATACAACTTCCAATAATGCTCAGAACAAACACATTCAAAACATGCACACCTGCTCCATGCTGATTAGTGAATGTTGGTCCAATCAGAAATTATGATTTGAAATGATTATATATTTTAAGTTGCAGCAAAGTGAAAATCACAATGGACAGCACTACTCTTCAGCACCACTGTAAAAAAAAAAAAGTTACAAATTCACCAACATATCTCTCTCACACTTATTACAATCCAGTATGACTTTATTTCTGTCATACTAAACTTCTTATTGAGAATTGAGGTTTAGATGTTGATGTTTCATTGAAAATAATGAAGTCTGAAGTCACCATTGTGGGGATAAGCGTTTGATTTAACTGGGTTCTTGATTCTTGAATACTTTTTGAATAGTTTTTCTCTGATTGCTGCAACTGCTTATTTCTAAGGCACATTTGTTATTGCAACAATTCGGAGAGAAACTGATCAGATCTTGATTACTTATTGATTTAGTCATCATGTAATCAGTCAGACTCACAGGTCATATCGGAAGTTTGATGTCTGAGAATGTTAGTTGTTAGTCTCATGATGTCATGACAATCACATACTTTGATTTTTCTCTTTTATTATATAGGAAGTAGGGATGTTACAATGCTCAATATGATTTTGAACCGTTTGGTACGACATCCACAGTTCAATACGCACTTGTGAATTGCGGTTTTTCGGTTTTGCATCTCAATAATTTCCTTGTTTTATTTCTCTCGAAATTTGCTGTGTGTGTGCCCGTGATTTCATGTGCTGAGATGAGGAAACGCCTCCCCGTTTATATTTGAAAAAGCAACACTTGCAGAGTATCTTCCCTTCTAATGAAATGCAATGATAAGCCTTTCTAAACTTCTTGTCTAACAAATAAGAACATTATAACTTATTTTTACTTTACAGCATCAGTTGAGTGTTTGAAATAACTTCCTTTTGTGATGTGATGTGATGTGGCTTCTTATCATAGAATGAGGCAGACAATATATTCTATACTGTATGTCGATTAGCAGTGGCTTACAAATACACTTAATTATTATGAAAATACCTGAGATGGCTTGAAGAACACAGATAAACCATATATTATTGCAGACGAGTGTTTATTGTCCTTACATTTCATCATTCAAACCGTTTAACGTTATATTTTGTTTTTATTCAGTTACAGCAATAGCGATGCCTTTATCCATATTAGATTTCCTGGCTGGAATGTCATCAGTGTTATCTCTTTGAGGCATATGTGTATTTTCTGCACGAGGGCGCCCTCTGGCGTCCAGTATGAATGAAACCCATCCTATTTTGTGTAAAAATCTGAAAAATAATACCTTTCTCAAAAGAAATATTAAGCAGACATATAATAATCCATGCTTTTTCCAGTGTACAGAAGTTTACAGGAGTATTTTGTTGTTAATTAGATGCTAAAAAAAAACAAAAAAAAACAAAACACACTGATGTGGCAAGCTACAGAACCGAACCGAAAACCGTGGTTGAAAATCGAGGTACATATTGAACCGTGGACTAACTGTATTGTTGCATCCCTAATAGGAAGTGTTTTGAGCTGTGTCTTTTTAACTCACACAAAGATCAAGAATGAGCGCATGAATCTCAACAATTTTACCTAAATGGAGAAATCAGGTTACATCTACTGACTGTTATGCTTCAATAAACTTTTTTTTTTTTTTCAAGTTGGTTGAATTCAGTTATAATCAGTAATCTTAAATCATTCATTTCATTTCAACAAAACCAGTTATTGTAGATGTTACCAAATGAAGTACAATTTCTAAGATGAATCAATAAAATATTTTTTCAGTGCCGTAAAGAATGATAACATATAAAAATGTAGAAATTATTTAAAATAAACTACACTTTTTTAATATATTTATGTATTTTTAGAAAAAATATTGTCTATTAAAAGAGATCTCCCTGCCCTTAGCAAATCGCAACCTCAACTCAAAACATCTGATCTGTCTTCAGTCATGTCTTATTCATATAAACACTACTGTTAAACAGTTATCCAAATTTACATGAGCACTGTTTAGGTGATATGAAATTACACCTACGAAACGAGGTAACCTGTGTATGTATTACGCAGTTCGTTATACGCAACACATTGATAATTTATGAACCATTTCTGTAGGCTGCAGTTTTTTTCTCCCATGTGACTGCTCTGCTTTTTGATCCAGGGAAATTATTCACGGATACGGTGATCATTTAATATTCATCTAGGATGCTGTTTATTCCTGCCTTTATTTCAAAGACGATTATATCAATTCTAAAATTCATGCGCATCGTCTCCTCCTGTCTGTCTTATACATTCACACACACACACACACACACACGCATACACACTCAAGCATAACAAAACACATCCGATGTATTTAAAGCCGGTTGTGCTCTTGTTTATGTAACTTACTTCTTCAGTCCTCTCCTCATCGACGCTCGCGTTACCGTGTGGGTGCAGCGGTTCGGTTCAATTTCTGCAACTCCATTTCTTCTGACCCGTGTTATTGCTGTTATCCTCCTGCAAACCTGACAGAAACCACTCAGAAAACGTACAGCTTGTTGAATGAGTGAAAGCGGATGGAAATGAATCGCGCCTCCTGTAGATCACAGACTCCAATGACGCAAGACGCGCGAGAGTGGTTCGGGATCTTAATCATAACTAAAGGTAGTTGGTTTGAAGCAGGTTGATTTCTGAACCATCACAAAATTGTGCTCCTGACTCTCAGACTCAGCCCTAGTAATCAACAAGTAATTTATTCGACAGTTTGGTAATTTTAATGACTTTACGAAGTGGAAACTTGACTCCAACGCACAGGACCATACAAACTCACCGCGTCGTAATATGGCCTCCTAATATTCCAAGATACCACGTAACGTATTTTACGTCCCCTTGTCAGTTCTAATTACCTTTTTTTTTTTTTTTTTTTTTTTTAATGTTTAATTAAAACGTGTCTAGTCCAGTATTATTATTATTATTATTATTATTATTATTATTATTATTATTATTATTGTTTAGCTTGTTTTAGCATTTGTTTCTGTTAGCCAAGATTTGTTGATCATGTTATACATAAGCACTTTTGAAGCAAGTTTTTAAGCGGGAACACCTCAAGCAACTGAAGAGTACACCATTATGCTCTGTCTTAGTAGCGTACCACAAAGTCATAATAAACACAACTGGTTAAAAAAAAAATCATCTGGTTAAAGCGGTTTTGGTAATACATGCCTTATTTGGTATCTTTCCTTAATCATGTAAAACGTCTAGTGTTATGCTTACTGTTTGTAGTTAAGCTTAAATATAAACATGTTTAATACTCTTTGTTAACATTATGAATGTTAAAGATTCAGTTCACCCAAAAATGAAAATTGTCATTTATTCATCCTACTCACCAAACCCATTCATTCAGCTGTCCCTCCAAAGTCCACACAGCCAAAACTTTAACACAATCATATTTAGTCTGTTCCGATGTGTTAAGTTTGTAAGGGAACAGTGACCTTTGAAAATCTTTCATTATTATTATTACTGAATAATCTTTTTTTTTTTTTTTTTTTTTACACAAGCTCTAGGAGAAGTTTGAACAGACCGTTAAGAAACAGAGGCATTACAAAAACGTATTACTTGTTGCCTACAGTCAAATCATGGTTGCACTGGTATTTGGAACAACAGCACTCTTGCTGATGTGATACTGATGAAATAGCACTGGTGGCAGGAGAGTAGAGTTGCCATAGCAACCGGGAACACATCCTTTAGCAACTGGAGAGGACAGAATCTGACATTCCTGTCAGTTACAGAGCCTTATTCTGCATGACCATATTTTAAATCCCTTAATTCTACCCCATACCTAAACTTAACAACTACCTTACTAACTATAATAAGCAGCAAATTATGAGTGTATTGATGTAGTTAATAGTTCATAGCTGTAGTGAAAGTTACTTAGTAAGAATTCGACCTTAAAATAAAACCACCTTCCTCTGTACCCCACAGTTTAAAATTTGTCGTTTATCATTGTGAGGACCAGAAATGTGCCAGTGAAGTCAAAGAAGCTATTATAAGGCTAATTCCAAAGTAGGAATCGTGTCACTTCAGACGTTTGTTCTATTTGACCATAAGTGCCCTGCAAGTGGGCTTCACAGGGATATTATGCCATGATTCCAGTTTGAAGAGAGTGTATATGTGTTTATGAATTTAAATTGTATTTATTTACAGACTACAGAGGTATATTATGTCACACTTCACAATTCTCTAGCAAGTTTCGTCTAGACGCTGTGAAAATGTTGCAGGCAGAAGCATAGCGCAAATCCATGAATGAATGTTCTGAAGTGAAATAAACTGCAAAGGAATTCCCATGCTTAGGGAGTAGAGAGCAACAAACACTGTGTTGGAACACACTCATGCATGAAGCTCTCTTCTAACGAGCTGGCTATCTGAATCAGGTGTGTTAAATAAGAGAGACATGCAAAATATGCATACTAGGGGGTTGTCAGGAATGGAATTGAGAACCACTGAAATAGAGGATATGAAAATAGAAACAATGAGGGATGCAACATAAAGTGGGTCTGGAGACAGAGGTGGAACAGGGTTCCAGGCTGGAGCTGGAGAAGTTGGTGACCAGAGAGGAGCTAGAGATCAAGGTGGAGATAGTGGAGCTGGAGATCAGGGAGGAGCTAGATATCAATGTGGAGCCAGCAGAGCGAGAACAGGAGGCCTGGGCTGAGCCGACGGCACAGAAGATTCCCATGATGGTGCAGATCACCACAGCAGATCAGATGGGACTCAGGACCTCCAAGGTGCACTAGCTGCCAGTCCGCTACATAATTGATTTTAAAATTTTACTTTTAGCTTTTAAAGCTCTGAACATCTCAGCTCCTAAATGTATATTTAGATAAAGTTGAGAGGTGACCATGCTTTTTGTATTGTTAGGCCAAACTGTGGAAATGTCTCCTGGTTTCCCTCAGATTATAGGGTTAGGGTTTCATCAGAATCTAAATTTGAAATCTAAGTTATTAACCTATCAATTTCCACAGGCTTATAACTGTTCCTAGAGTCTAAGGCTCCATCTTTTCAGTGTTTTAATATTCTCCTCCCTCTCATTCTATTGCAGCCTGTATTGTTTATATTTACATCTTATGTTTATTTTAGTATAGTTTTATACAGCACAGTGGTCAACTACCATTGTTTTTATTGTGCTTTACAAATAAATTTTGATTTGATTTGAAAGTGGAGCAGAATCAGTTAATGCTGATGAGACAGGAGTAGTTCTCAAGGTAGTTCAGGCAGAACTGGAGACCACTTCAGCAGAACTGACCAGACTGGAGACTTCCACAGTGGAGCTGAAGACCATCACAGTGGAGCACATGGAACTGTAACAAAAGGCACAGAGAGGTCAGGGTAGGTCTCTGGAGTTGTATTCAAACAGGCAGAGAGTGGCCACTGGGCGTTCAAGGAAATGGCTGCAGCCTCTGGAGGAGCTGTAGTGAACACCGCTGCCTCAGGAGGACCAGGAGTGGATGCCGCTGTCTTGGGAGGAGTTAGTGTGTACTTGGAAGCACTAAGAGTGGCTCGGGACTACCAGACTAGGAAGCATTGGGACTCTTGGGCTACGTTCACACTGCAAGCATTAGTGCTCAATTCTGATTTGTTGCTCAGATCTGATTTTTTTGTATGGCTGTTCACATTATCAATTTTACATGTGTCTAATAACAGATTCCAGTGTAAATGAATGATGGCGTGACGTAAAAGTTGCATGTATTGTTCAGACTGAGGTTGCACTGGACAACATCTAACCCGAGTCAGATTTGAAAATCAAATCAGAATCGAAAAACTCAGATTCCATGTGGTTTGTTTTGTTCACTTTGTGCTCTGCAGACAAAAAAGAAAACTGTCCTGCAGACTGACAATTCTGAGCATTTACAGTTCTGTTGCTACCCTCTTATCAGAAATAGCAGAGATGAGATTTCTTCTTCAGCCTCTACAACCCCCAGTACAGGTAGTGCCTACTGAGAACACACCAGTGGATAAGGATGATTTTTCAAGCTCCACACATCATAATTTCAGATGGCCATGTAGTGCATTTATATGTCCATGATATACAAATAATTTACTGCACATGCCATACAACATTTCCTTCAGGATGATTTTTTTCTGCTCTAGGTGGTTCAAGCTGCAGTCCTGGGGATGGGTCCATCCTCTCTTGAATGACAGTTTCAGTTGTACACATGGCTTGTTTGGGCCATGACCAAGTTACCTGTGTTTTTCAGGCAAGCTTCTGATACAAATGTGTTTACGATGCCACCATGTAAGATTTGATTGAATTCTCCAGTGCCACAGGTTTAATGTTGCCTAGAAGGAGATCAAAGTCAGCCCTTACTGTAGCTTCAAAGGCTGAGTCTATTGGAGTTAGGCCTGAGATTGAACAGTCAGTAGCTGCAATTTTCGGCACTGCATAATGATGCACTAAGAGGCAATGTTCCTAAACATTGCTCTATGAGTCATGTGACTCATGAGCTTGAGACACTCTAAGTGATCCTTTCTAAGGTTCACTTCACATCAGATCTGGGGCAGGGGTGTCCTGGAGAGCTACTGTCCTGCAGAGTTTAGCTCCAGTCTGTTTAGATGTGACCATGAAAATTGTTTCCAAGCCTTCTGTCTGTCTAGATGAAGCACGGAGGTCATTCCTGAGTTTCTTGTTTGCCCAGAGAGGACTACAGAGGTCATTTCTGAGTTCCCAGTCTGTTCAGATGCGACCATGGAGGTCGTTTCCATGTCCTCTGTCTGTCTAGATGTCTAGTCTGTCCACGAAGGTCATTCCTGAGTTTTCAGGCTGTTTAAAAGTGACCAAGGAGATCAATCCTGAGTTTTCTGTCTGTTCTAATGTGACCACGGAGGTTGTTCTCAAGTTTCCTGTCCGTCTAGATGCTCAAATTTCTTGTTTGCCCTGATGTAGCCATAGAGGGCAATCTATGTGCCCTCATCGCTGCCACAGAGATGGAACAAAATTCCTTCATAAATGCAACTAAGGTCAAATAAGGCCCTTAATCTGCTTGTCTTTATGTTTCTTTAGGTTTGTCGAAATCAGCCCGTCACTGTTCACTTGTCTTGTGTGTCTTTGTTGAGTGCCTGGTTTCAATTTTCATCGGGTAGACATTATTGTATTGCCGTGTTCTATATAGCACGTTTATGATTGGCCACATGCTTTCTTGTTTTGTTCTGTGTTGTACACAGCGCATCTTCTTTGGCTGCATGCTTTCTTGTCTTCTTTACTGTGGATATGCATGTTTTTGCCCTATTCGGAAAGTAATTTTTTCCATGTGGACATCTGTAAAAATTAATTTATATGGGACCTCACTGATAAAATTCATGGATTTAGATGCCAATTTATTCACAGTGTAGAAACAAACCCGGGAATGCGCTGCTCAAGCGGCCAGTCGCATGATTGTCTGCTTTTAATAAAATGTCATATGAATTTATTTTGATTATTCCAAGCATATTTTATAATATCCTATTTATTATTTGATTATTTAAATCACTTGTTGTATTTCCTCTCTTTCTTCTTTTTGTTCCTAACAGCTTCCACTCGCTGTGGCGAAGCAGTTCTGAAATATTGTTCTTTAGTAATAAATATGCATGCAAATTACAGCGAATGGTGAATTTTGAATAATTTTTTTCTTGTAAACACAGAGGATTTGCATGGGAATTAAATTAACACATGGTAGTGGGAGAAAAGCACAGATTTCCTGGGTTCAGACGGTCATAAAATCATAGACTAACCTCTGTAAATGCTCAAAATAGGACATGTCCCCATGAGTTTGTTTTTGAGCCTTGTGCTTCACTGTAGGTTTTACCCTCACCCTTTTTATTACCTGATTATTGGTTTATTTTCATCACCTGTTCTCCCTCATTACCTGCTTTGCTTTCCTAGTTATTCTCCCTGTGTGCTCTGTCCTGTGCTGATCCGTTGTTGAAATTCATGTCTGATACATGAGAACGCTACATAAAAAATGTAAGTTATCTGTTTATTATTTTTGCGAAATATCATATTCACAAACAGGCAAATAGTAAACTGAACACCCACCAATATAAAACAGAACTGATTCATTCTAGATCTCAAAAAACAAAAAACAACAACAAAAAAACTAGCATTTGTAATAAAAAAAAAATCTAATTAGTATATAGATCATTTATACAGAAAGTAGTTCCAGTCCTCATCTTTGATTGGTAAAGTGCATTTCCTGTTGTCATTTTACCATTTGTATCAATCTGTTACTCTTTTCCAGACTATGTGTGTGGTACTGAGTTGAACTGGAGCTATTTAAGATCTCTCTTTTCTTTTGGTTCCTGTTAGAATTCTACTTGTGTCTTTCCCACCTTTCATTTTCCTGTGATTTATGATGTGTGTATCAGTGTCTGCTCAGTTGTATTACTACAGCATATTTGTTTTCTTTGACTATTTATCTGCTATAACTGTTCTAATTTCCCAACTGCTTAAATCAGGGGTGCCCAAACTTGGTCCTGGAGGGCTGGTGTTCTGCAGAGTTTAGTTCCAACCCCAATTAGACACACCTGAACCAGCTAATCAAGCTTTTATTAGGCACACTTCCAACAGGTGTGTTGAGGCAAGTTGGAGCTAAACTCTGCTGGACACCAGCCCTCCAGGACTGAGTTTGGAGACCCCTGGCTTAAATCACATGAATTACTTTGTTCTCCCCCTTTTTGCACACTTGTTACACTTGAAATTCTTTCTGACAGTTATATCTTGTACAGAAATATTTTATCAGCCTTTTAAGCATCTATTTGTTTACTTTTACAAAGTGAAACTCAAGTGCAATCATAAATAGTACACACTATTTACATTATTCCCCTCTTATTTCCTGGTTGAGCTCTGTTACATATGCGTGGTCCTTTCCATAAACAATCTCCATGATGGCCAAAGCCTGTAACACAAAAACAATTATCACTCACTTCTGGCATTTTGTAAAAAAATTGAGTTGTAAAAAATAAAAAAAGTTACTTTTGTCTGTAGTCCTAAAACCCTGAAGAGAATTAGCACTAAACTGTAGATTTAAAAATGTAAGTTAAGGTTTAAATGTGGCTTCAAACGATCCCAAATGCGGTTGTAAACAATCCCAGCCAAGGAAAAAGGGTCTTATCTAGCGAAACGATCAGTTATTTTCATTAAAAAAAAAAACATTTTAAATACTTTCTAATCTCAAACGCTCGTCTTGCCTTTCTCTCCATGAACTCTGGGTATTCTGACTATGTTAGGTTAGTGTATGTTGAAAAACTCCAATTGTATTTTCTCCCTCAACTTCAAAAATCATTTCAAAATCATCCTACATCGCTGCAGAAGTACCAACCCAGTCTTTGCAATGTGAACATGCAAAGAAGATCAAATACCCTTAACAAAAAAGGTAAAACAGCGATATAGGACGATTTCGAAGTTGAGGGAGAATATGAGATGGGAGTTTTTCGACATACCCTAACTGTCATGAACCGGAACAAAAACAGTCCAAGCAGAGTAAGACAAGACGAGCGTTTGGCATTAAAAAGTATATAAATTGTATTCTTTTTATTAAAATAACCAATCGTTACGCTACATAAGACCCTTCTTTCTTGGCTGGGATCGTTTACAACCGCACTTTATGATCGTTTGAAGCTGCATTTAAACTACATTTTGGAAGTTCAAAATCGGTGCACCTTATCAGTCCATTATATGGAGAAAATGCTGAAATGTTTTCCTCAAAAAACTGAAGAAAGAAAGACATGAACATCTTGGATGACAAGGGGGTGAGTAAATTATTTGTAAATTGTTGTTCTGGAAGTGGACTTCTCCTTTAACAGAAAATCAAAATGTTTCAAAATGGTAGTCATTTGACAGAAAGTGAGTTGATACCACAATAACCTACTAAAGTGTACAACACTGAATATGTGGCTATAACTAATCCTGAGTCAGTGAATAAAATTAGGTATATAAAATCATTGGCACTGAAATGACTGACACTCGTAAAATATCAACTTTAATCAGTGTTCGAATTGTGTCAAAGCTCTTGGGGGGTCCCCCTAACTAAGCAAAGAAGAATGAAATATCTAGCCGAGGAAATTACTATTTTTAAACAAGTTTGAAGTGATTTTTACCTTTTGTGGGCATTTTTATCCTTTATATTAATCAATGAAGTCACTTAGAATAATAAGACATTTTAGGCTGTTATCACACAAATAAAATCATTATCAACAAAATTCATCTTGAAAAATGTTTTAATATTTTAATCCTAAAACGTTGAACGCTGATATTTAAAATTGTTTTAAAAAATGAAAAGGTATTTTACATGTGGAATTACAACCACAAGTAGCTGTCAGTAAGTCACAGTTAATAAGTGAGTCATTGCGATTGAGTCGAATCATTTAAACGGTTGATCCATTCAGGAACGAACACCGTCATGTTGTTTAGCTAAACGCTAATACTCAATGTGGTGTCTAAAACGTAAGTCTCTTAATATTAACGTATAGTTTATTGAACTGTTGTATAAAATCAATATCACATTTGTGATTTTTGCAACAACAACAAAAAAAAAATATATATATATATATATTGATTAACTATATGAAATGATATAAATATACATTTTCTGCCCTCATATCCTGAATTTTGGGAAAATGGATTTTATTAGACTGAATCACGCAGTGACAGAACGCACTCTAAATGAGCACAGTCTTTCTAGCTAGTGTTTAATAACTCCTCTATAATCAATGAAGCTGTCCATACACTGCATGAAAAATAAATCTCTTACTTGCATAGTTCGTACATCTGCACTTTGTTGCTTATGATGAGGGAATTC
>JAHKKF010514454.1:0-10190 GCA_019740295.1 Labeo calbasu | reverse complement strand
CAATTTTATTTATTTTTATTAATTGTAACAATAACCATTTTATTTGCTCTTCTTGTTGTGCCACTACTGACACAAGACAGCATATAAAATAGGCAAATAAAAAACAACAACAACAACAAGAAAACAAAGCAACTGCATGATTTATTCATGCCGCAATGCATTCTGGGAGTCAGTAATTCTGAGTAGCATAGTTACTCTCAATGTTCGGATCACAGATTCAATTAAGTTAACAAAACTTAAATGGCTTAAGTAAATTGAACTCAAAAAAGTAAGGAATACTTATTAGTAGATTTAATTAAATTACAATACAATTACGTTAAGATTACTTAATTGAATTGGGGCAACGAGTTTGCACAATTTAACTTAATAAATTACTTTTTACAGTGTACAAACTAGAAAAAAAGAAGAAGAATGGTGATTAGGAACCAAAAGCTAATGAAAGGTAATCTGTAAAAATGTCTGTGCATGATATCTGTTTTTGATAGCAATCTATTCAAATATGGCAGACTAGAATTTATAATGTCCTGTTTCAAATCTCGACATAAGCAAATTAACTTGACATGAGTGAAAAATCAGTGATGGAATGACCATGGAAACTGGAACATGTGGAAGGTAGACTGTGAAAAAAATGCATATTGATGATTATTAATAATTGTCCTTTTGCAAACGTCTATAAAGCTGTCTCATCTGTAAAATGTCTGTGTACAGTAATCATGTTTATGAAATGATTTCAAAAATCATCAAGATTTGTTCATATTTCATATTGCTGTTGGACATATCAGCATTCATAAGCAAATACTGAGATATATACATGAGCTAAAAAAACAGGAATAATCAGGAACAATATGCAAACAAGCACATTCGTAGTTTGTTATGAACAGATAAAAGGTAGGATTGGTGGCTCGTTGCTGTTGGAATCAAATTAAACAGTTGTTTAGTGTATTTGTTGGAAGGTTGTACAATTTGATCTATAAATCAATTATTATTATTATTATTATACAGAAGTGCTTTGTGTAAATTTGAACTTACTTAGCTTCAATCTTCTGCAAATCATAAAATGGATTAAATTGAATTGACTCATCTCACTTCTGTTTTTTCCCCCCCAGCTCTGAACAACCATGTATAGTTCATCCTTGCAAACAGACAATTCAACCTCCATTTACAATGCTCTACATTGTCAGGAACATTTTGGCTCTCTCTTCATTATTGTAACTTCAGCATTATTCTTCACTGTGGGAACGCCGATCCATTGCTGGTCCCTCTGGGTGTTTCTTCGCGGGAACATCAAACCAAACTCGGTGTTTCCACTGAACATCACTATACTGGAGTTGATTTATTGTTTTTTTTGCTTAATAAACTTAATTTTAAACCACTATTTATCTTTAACAGCCTATAAATTGGCTGTCTTTCTTGTTGGTGTCTGCTGGACTTTCAGGCCTCTTCTCCAGATCTGCATGTGCATGGAACATTACCTGGCAGTGATTCATCCAGTAACATTTCTGAGGTATAAGGCCATCCGGTATAGGATTGCATTGGCAGCGGCAGCTTGGCTGATTGCTGTGGGCACAGGCTTGAGGCTCATTTTCATTGAAGTACCATTTTTTCCAGACCATGTAATGTTTTTGTTTTTTTGCATGGCAGTGATTATAATTTCATTTTGCTGTGCCTCTGTCCTTTGCGCTTTGAAACGTCGAGGACCAGGTGATCGAAAAAATGTAGAAACGACAGAGAAAGACAGACACAGTAAAACTGACAGAGGCAGAGGTGTTGAGAACAAGCAGAAGAAAAAGGCATTTAGAATAATTTTTCATATTTTAATGTCTATCCTGGTTTGTTATTTACCACTAGTAATAGCATATGTTATGTGCATTGCTAAAATCAATGAGCATTTATATATATGTGATATTTTTCCATCAATTCTGTCCATCACTATGATTGTTGTATTAATATCAGCAGTCAGGATGCATAATGAAGGCCATTTGAAACACAGAATGTGCTTTTCACAGCTTAGCGAGCTCATAAAAGGAAAATAATAGACATATTTCTATATTACCTTTTAGTTTTTCTAACATTTTTGACATTTCATGTACTGCATGTATTATGGATATTGTGTGAACTTTTGTGACAGTGATGTTTTACTGATTTTTGCTTGAAAGAATATATGTTATGAGCCAGTTTTGTTTGTACTAAAACTGTTACTTGACTTTTTTTGTTAGTAGCAAGGGAGAATAAGTTTGCTGAGGACTCGGAAAGCTTTTGTGTTCATAATTTACAAAATATAAATATAATATAGAAATATATAATAAGTGAGTATATCATGAATCAATTTTCAAAACCGTGTTTTTGGCTTATCCTGAATCACTACGGTACACATATAATACGTTTTTTTTATTCGGACTATTTTAGACTGTTTCGGTAGGAACCACTGAAGAGTAGCCCAGTAGCTGCGTGACTCGTCATAGAAATAAACAGAGAGAAGTAGCTCCGGCTACAATGTTCTTCCGCAAGACGTATGCAGTTCTGTTTATTAACCGCTAGAGCGCCAAAAGTTACTGAAGCATTGAAGTTATTGAAGATCGTTACTAACGACGAGTTCAAGGACGTTTAGCTTGTAAATCTTGACAAACCTTTTGCTGAATCAGTGTATCAAATCAAACCAATCACGTGATTTCTAATAACCAACAGGTTGGGTCATATTTTAGTTCGATCTATTTTAGATTTTAATTTAGTACATGCTTAGTGAGGAGGATAGAAAGTAGCCTACGCATAATATGGATATATTAATATGCATTTCTAGCGAGAGATAAAGTTTACCCTCTTCAACTTAATGCAACTTAAAACCCTCTTCAACTTAATCCTGAAAGTCACTGTGTAATTCGCACCCTGATTATCCCACAATTTACTGGTGCAAAAAAATATATTCATAAGCATGCATGACACGTGAGCTAAACAACAGCACAAACATATGCAAACAAAATAGGAGTGGGCACACATAAGTTCATAGTTGTCTAAAAAGTGGGTGATGCATGTTTCATAAACTTGCAGCTTCTGAGATCAAGTTTATTTCTTTCTGTACCATCAATCCAGGTATGATATTTCTTATAATTTTAATTTATATACTATGTTTAAGAGTTCACCTTTTACATAACTTGAAAAGTAACTTGAAAATGTGATTCATTAACCCTATAAAGCCTAAATTAAGAAAATTATTATGACAATCCTTTTTGCCCCCCAGCTCTGTTCAACCATGTGCAATTCATCCTTCATAATGTGGAGTGCATCTATATTTGAATGGTACTGCATTTGTGAGGGACATTTTGGAACTTATTTTGTTCTTTTCACTTCAATACTGTGCTTCATTGTGGGAACGCCAGTCCATTGCTGGTTCCTCTGGGTCCTTCTCCGTGGGGACATCAAACCAAACTTGGTGTTTTCACTGAACATCACTGTACTGGAGCTTTTTAATTGTTTTCAATGCATTGCAGACATTATTGTTATCAGATATACCTCTAGTTTGGGCCAGAGCATACTTCACTTTCTTATTGGTCTCTGCTGGACTTTCAGACCTCTCATCCAGATCTCCATGTGTATTGAACAATATCTAGCAGTGATTCATCCAGTAATATTCCTGAGATATAAGGGCATCCAGTACAGGATTGCGCTGGCAGCAGCAGCTTGGCTGATTGCTGTGGGGAATAGCATGAGGCTTGTTTTTATAGGGATATATTACTTTCAAGATCATATATTCTTTGTGGGTTTTTGTATTGCAGTGATAACAACCTCATTTTGCTGTGTTTCTGTTCTTCACGCATTAAAGCGTCCAGGACCAGGAGATCGAAAGAAAGTAGAGATGACAGAGAATAATAGACACAATAAAACTGACAAGGGCAGAGCTGTTGAGAACCAGCAGAAAAGAAAGGCCTTCAGAATTATCTCTCATATTCTAGTGTCCATCCTGATTTGTTATTTCCCTCTAGTGGTAATTTATTTTGTACGCATGTCCAGTATCAGTACACCTTCCTATATATGTGAAGCTGTTCCACTGATTCTGTCAGTCACCCAAATTACGCTGTTAATTTCACCACTAGTCAGAATGTACGATGAAGGCCATCTGAAACACATACTGTGCTTTTCAAATGTTTTCAAATAAAAAGATTTTGCATTTTAAAATTGGGGCATTAGTACATGAGATTTCGTTATTTATATCCAGTCTGGATCCAGAACACTTAAGAGATGATGCCAACCCCTCAGAGGACTTCAGATGATGCCAACCCTTAAACAACTTACAGCACTACCAAATTTTGCTACTAATTTATGGTGGGGTTTTTTGTCTGTTTGATTACATAATTAATTGATCTTTACCATACATCTCTGCCATATGTACATCAACCACTAGTAAGCTACTACCAAATATATTGTAAAAACTTTAATTTGGTGTAAAGTTGCTTTGCAACTATATGTATCGTGAGAAGCGCTATACAAATAAATTTGAATTGAATTGAACTGAATTATATGTGACTTGTGCAAATACAAATAAAGAAGATTACATTTATTACATAGCATGATGTTGTTGCTGTAATACAGTACTATCATTTTTATTATGTGTGTTATGATTATATGATATTTCAGTTGCTTTGAGAAATAAATTTACCATTGTTTTTTGTATTTCGAAAATTTATACCCAGTTTTCACTACGCACTTAATTCACAAAGTTTTTGCCACCAAAAACTGAAACCAATATAGTGTAATTTAAACTAATTTTTAAGTAGCGTTCATAGAATCCATTGAAACTAAGTCAGTAAAACACAAGCAATTATGAAAATGAACTCATTTCATAATTGAAATATCAAAGGTCAATATGTGACCCTGAACCACAAAACCAGCCATAAGCAGCACAGGTATATTTGTAGCAATAGCCGACAATACATTGTATGGGTCAAAATTATCGATTTTTCTTTTATGTCAAAAATCATTAGGATAAGTAAAGATCATCTCCATGAAGATATTTCGTAAATTTCCTACCGTAAATATATCAAATCTTAATTTTTGATCAGTAATATGCATTGCTAAGAACTTTTCTCTTCATTTTCTCAATATTTACATTTTCTCAGATTCGAGATTTTCAAATAGATGTATCTCAGTCAAATATTGTCCTATCTTAACAAACCATACATCAACATAAAGCTTATTTATTCAGCTTTCAGAAATGCCTTTGTGGTCCAGGGTCACATATTTGGAATTAATGGGCCATTTTATCAGCGCTCTTGTAAAATGGTCTGGCCATGAAGAGATCATTTATGATATGGAAAAACTAAAACAAACAAAACAAGCCTGTCTATAATAACCATTAAGGTGGAAATACAGGTGTTTTTATAAGCACAAATGCTGATTTTCTATTCAAATATTGCACCAACATTTGTTTAGACCATCCCACAAATAAGCTGTTCAAAGACAACATTATGACTAAGAACATACTGATGGCATGAGTTAAAACAACAGGGACAAATCTATGCAAACATAACATGACATTTTTCTTGGAGATACCATCAGGCAGGGTTGCCAGGTTTTCACAGCAAAACCCGCCCAATTGCTGCTCAAAACTAACTCAGCTCTAGCCCAAAACTAGTCCAGTTGCATTCGAGGGGTGTCCCCTGTTAAAAATTGCATTCTGGGGAGTAAAATGCATGTTTTTTTGGTAAGGTGACCAGATTTGTGAAATGAAATCTGGGGACATTTCCTGGTTCAGTGGTCAAAATATCACTGAAATCTCACTTGATTATCTACGAATTAAAATAAAACGGGGACAAAGTGTTTTTGTTTTTGAGTTGTCGTGGGTTCCATATATTAATATCTTGATTGATAATTATAGTGATGTTTGAGGATTAAACTTACCATAGTTTTTTAATACAATAGTAAATAGTAACTACTGCAAATAGCAAACATATCAAAACAGCAGTATTAAAAACAAAATTATTCCACATTAATCTGAGTTTTTGTCCTAACTAGCCGCAACGGCGACACACGAAATTTCTATTTCTGTCTAATGTGAGTTTGAATATCATATTGCATGATATTTATAGCCATACTGGAAGCAACAATAGATAATTTAGGCCTACTTCATATCTTAAAAGTAAATATAAGCAAACATACAGCCTATCCCTGGTGAAAAAAACGGCATATGCTGGTAGGTATGTTTTGATGCTGGGATGCTGGTTAGGTATGTTTTTATGCTGGTTTAAACTGGTCCTTTGCTGGTTTATTCCGGTCTTATAGGATGCTGTTACAGAAAATCCCCCTATATATTGATTTATGATAGGAGTTTAAAAACAGAGGCACACATATGCAAAAAATTGGGTGTAGACTTTACCTATTGACGGATGAAATATGACGGATGAGATGCATATGTAGCTTGATTTTTTTTTACACACAGTTTGAAACAGATGCACCTTTGGTGGCGTGTTGCTGTTCGGATCAAAAAACAGTTCTTCAGTATATTTTGCATGCCGTAAAATCAATTCAGGTATGACATTTTTCAATCATACTTCAGATTTAAGGATACTGCCAAGATTGATCCAGAAATCAGTCTTTCTATCAGTCTTACTATTAAATAAAATGCTTTCGAAATTTAGTGTGGCGTAAACACTAAATGCTGTAATGAAACCGTGACACAACAGTAATGTTCATTAGTTAACATTAGTGAACTACATAAGTTAACACGAACACTACTTCTACGGCATTTATTAATCTTAGTTAATGTTAATTTCAGCATTTACAAAAATGCTGAAAAGTTGTTTGTTAACATTTGTTAATGCACTGTGAACTAACATAAACAAACAATGAACGACTATATTTTAAATAACATTAAGAAAGATGAATAAACAGTGTAATAAATGTTTTGTTCATTGTTCATTCATGTTAACAAAAGACACCTTATTGTAAAGTGTTAACGAAAATGTTATTTGGCCAACACACTGACCCATTTCTGTTTTACGCAGGATGTGCAATTTATCCATTACCAATGCAACTTTTATATTTGATGATTCAGCGGATTGGTTCTGCATGTGTGAGGGATATTTTGGCCCCATTGCAATATTTTTTACTTCAGTACTGTGCTTCATTGTGGGAATGCCAATCCATTGCTGGTCCGTCTGGATGATTCTCCACAGGAAACTTAAATCCAACATGGTGTTTCCACTGAACTTCACTATACTGGAGTTGTCTTTTTGCTTTCTTTGCATTATAGACGTAATTGTTATTACATTTCCTTCTGTGGAGGGTGACCGTTTAGTTAACGTTCTCATTGGTTTTGGTTGGACTTTCAGACCTCTTCTCCAGATCTGCACGTGTATTGAACAATATTTGGCAGTGATTCATCCAGTAATATTCCTGAGATATAGGGCCATCCACTACAGGATTACACTGGTAGCAGCAGCTTGGCTGATTGCATTGGGAAACAGCTTGAGGTTAATTTTCAGAGGGGTGAACTATTTTAAAGATGACATATTCTTTTTAGTTTTTTGCATTGCAGTGATAATAACTTCATTTTGCTGTATCTCTGTCCTTTGTGCCCTGAAGCATCCAGGACCAGGAGATCACAAAAATGTAGAGATGACAGGGAATAACAGACAAAATAAAACTGACAGAGGCAGAGCTGTGGAGAATAAGCAGAAAAGGAAGGCCTTCAGAATCATCTCTCATATTTTAGTATCTATTCTGATTTGTTACATCCCTCTGGTTGTAATTTACTTTATGAATAAAACTAAAATCTGTAGGTATGTATATTTATGTGAAGTTGTTCCACTAACTCTTTCCATCAGTTTAACTGCTGTATTAATTTCACCATTAATCAGGATGTATAGCGAAGGCCACCTGAAGCACATAATGTGCTTTTCAAAGAACAAATAGAAGGAAAATAAGACAAAGTGAAAGAAATTAGAGATTTCTTATAAGGGATGCGACATTAGCTAGGATGGAATAGTATTGGTAAAAATGTAACATTTTTTAGATTTAAGAGATTTTTTTTTTTTTTTTTTTTTTTTTAGAAATTTGATCATTTGCATTTGGCAGATTTGTGAAAAACTGAATCAAATTCATAAAACATCTGTTATATACCCTTGTTGTTGTAAATTGTTGTAAACTGAGATTATATAAACCACATTGTACAGCATTTAACAAAGACAGCTGTAAATATTCAGTTAAAGTGTTGTTCAAAGTTTGAAAATAAACTGTTTTTTAAATGGCAACAGTCTGCATTTTTTTAAATCTACCATTCCCTGCCAGCATTCAGTGAAATTAAATAGCACAAATAATATATAACTATGTGAGACAGTGGTCTATAGTTATACAACAAAATTTGATGATGTTGTAGTAGCTATAAACTTTCTTTAGCGAATGTACCATTTTCAAAACCAGAATACTTTAAATATATAGGCCTTTTGACTATGTATGCATAATATGTATAGATCAATCTATAGCACACACTATTTTTTTTACTCAAAATAATGAATACTTGTGTAAATAAATACTTAAGTAATTTTGTAAAATACTACTAAAATACATGTCTGAACATGTTTTCAGGTCACTAGATTCCTGTGTATATGGTTGGTTTCTTTGATTTCTTTTTCCTTCAAAAATTGTGTACAACCTTTTGTGTGAAAAAACAGGTTTTACACACAAATATGTGTGTTTGCATATTGAATGAGATCCAATGTCTGTCTACACAAACCATTGACAAGACTAGAGTGCAAGCATTTTTTACATGACACCATGGTGTTCTATACAAACATATGCATTCTTATAAGATTTGTTTGAACCAGCTCATAAATATGCTTCACACACATAAATGTGATGAACTAAAACAACAGGTACGACACTATGCAAACACAAAATGAGTGAGCACAGACACAGATGAACAGCTGTAACATGGTGGATGAAGTGCTTTTCTAGTTTGAACTGAAGGTATCCTGAGAATATCCTTCTACTTTCTTGCGTTGTCAGTTCTGTATTTGAATCCTTAATACGGTTATGTTTACTCACAGTACACTTATTTGCAGGAGCGACGACCATATTATATAACCAAACTAGTTGTCTGTCACATTATACAATGTGCTCTGCACTGCAAAAATGTATGTGTTTAGGGTTTTCATGTGTGGTTTTGATAACAATAATTTAATAATAAAAGCAAATATTACAACTTATAAAAAATATGAGCTGTGTGTCCTCTAAAGTTTTTAAGACACAGTCACTGTTCTTTACCACCAGAACCGCTCCCATCGGTTTTGTGTTCTATGTGCAAAATGCTCCACTTTCCACACAAAAAAAGCTGCTGTTGGTTAGTGAAGATTTTATAGATGAACTCACAGCTCGATTGAACTCTTGTTGTGTCAAAAGTGATAAGACTTTCAGTTTTGTGGACGTCGGCATCTTTGGTCACTGTCACTATGGTAATTGGTAAGAGAATATGGCTTTGTTTCTGTTGCAATTCAGCATTTGAGACACTTATGTTGCTGTGTGAATGGGAGATTTCAAGTACTTGTTTTTGTCAAGTACCACAACGTATCCCTGTGGTGCTGCTGAAGCAGGAGCCGGTGTTCTGACATAGAACATCCATCTCTCTTAGTTCATCATCTGTGCGATGTGCGACGAAGACTGACATGGCAGAAAAAAAATGGTAGAATACAAAGAATGCACCTAAAACGTATTCTTGTGAAATTCATGAAATTAAGGTTAAAGCAGTGATGTCACATGGACTTTGTCCTAACGATGTCCTCACTACCTTTTTGGTCAGAAAAGCTCTCGGATTTCATATAAATATTTTAATTTGTGTTCTGAAGATGAACGAAGGTGTTACGGGTTTAACGACATGAGGGTGAGTAATTAATGACAGAATTTCATTTTTGGCTAAACTATCCTTGAACACATTCATACAGACAGTATTCTAGACTCTATATTGTAAGCTGCTGTGTAAACAGGACATTTCGATACTCACACCTATAAATAATTGCTGTTATCAATCCCAAACACTGACTGCGTGAGCGTAGCCAATATTGTATGCAAACAAAACAAGAGTGAGCACAGGCATATTTATAGTTCCCTATATAAACAGATGAAGCAAAGTGAATAAGGCACTTTTGGTGACTTGTTGCTGCTGGCATCAGACAGTTCTTATTTTGCACGCTGTGCCATCAATC
>JAHKKF010514453.1:0-18603 GCA_019740295.1 Labeo calbasu | reverse complement strand
AAAAAAAAAATATTGTTGCTTAAGTAAACTTCTTACTTCAAGGAAATTTAAGTATGTTTTCCTAAAAACAAAACAAAAATAATAACTACTAATAAAAGAAATGTTTATTTTAGCTTCACACGTAAATGTATCCTCTTTTCAGGCTGTTTAGTTGTTGTCTCGCAAAACAAGACAAAACAAAAACAATGATTATTTTTGTTTAGCAAGTAAATTTATGTTATTTTAGGCATGTTTACATATTTTTTCCTGAAATAAAAACAGAGATTAAAAACATCATTAAAAAGACATAAAAGAATGTTTATTTTTGCTACACAAGTAAATTTATCCTCTTTTAAGGCTGTTTAGATGTTGTCTAGCAAAACAAGACAAAACAAAACAAAAATAGTGATTATTTTTGCTTCACAAGCAAATTGTTCTTCTTTTAAGCATGTTTTGACATTTTCTTTTAAAAAAATATATATATTTTTTTGTTGCTTAAGTAAACTGATCTTACTTCAAGGATATTTAAATATGTTTTCCTAAAAACAAAACAAAAACAATAATTATTAATAAAATAAATGTTTATTTTTGCTTCACAAGTACATTTATCCTCTTTTAAGGACGTTTAGATGCTTTCTCGGAAAACAAGACAAAACAAAAACAATGATTATTTTTGTTTCGCATGTTTTGACATTTATTTGAAAAGCAAGAAAAAACATTTTGTTACTTAAGTAAACTGATCTTATTTTAAGGATAATTATTAAAATATTTTCCTAAAAACAAAACAATAAATAATTATTTAAATAATAATTATTGCTTTTCAGATAAGAATGATCTTGTTTTTAACGACGTTTAAAGATTTTTAAATTAATAAACTGAATATCCGCAGTGAAACATAGTAGCAAAACATGACTTTTAGAGGTCAGATTTCTTATTCAGTCTTATTTCGTTTCATACCTCTGTCTTATTTTAAAACATCACAAGTCATTGGAGTGTCCCTCAGTGAGAAAAATACCATTTGTATGTGCTGACTGAATCAGAGTCAGTAACCGCAAGGACAGTGTCTCTAAGTTCGTTTTAGAGTTGCTGGCTGTCCTCCTTGGTGCTTCGTTCTCTCGAGGGGGTTAAAATGAAAGACACTCTCCCAAGAGCCACAGAGAAACATACTCCACACGTCCTCTGGGACCCGAGGCATTCATCCAGCCCTGCCACCCAGAGAGCCATCATTTACAAGAGGTGACTTCCCTCTGAGTCTGTCTGCCTCGCTCTGCCGCAGGAAAAGCCACAATGTCACCCACCCCACACAAGACTTGCTTTCAGAAAGTATACAGCCAAAATCATCTTTTGAACTGGTATTTTTTTCTGGTTTCTTCATAAAACACTTGAGAAGCAAAACTGCACCGGATAATGAAACTTGTTTCCAGTGAAAACATTTTCAATTACATCTATGTTTCTAGCCCCACGGGCAAAAACCTCTCTAACTTTTGTTAAATTTGTGCATTGGAACAATTCCAGTGGCAATGAAGTAAGAAAAATATACTTAATTTTAAGACAAACTCTTAGAAAACAAGTCTCACTCTCTTACGCAATTTTGCTTCAAGTAAACTGACCTTTTTAACTGAAAAACAAGACAAAAAACAGATTAAGAAAATTTTTTTTTTCAAAGCAGACAAGCTGTGGATCATCTAAGCATACTGCGTTTTTAATAAAATAAAACCATCATGTCCAGTCAAAAAAACATACGGCACACTAGAAGAAATATATGAAAGCGGCTGAAACTTTCCTAACATGCCAGTCTGGGGGGCACAGTATTGACTTCTCTTAAAAATGTGAATGTGTCCAGACTTCATCATAGAGTACTGACAAATAAAAGAGATCCAAATAAAACTCTGAAATGTCAGAGAGGGGCGGAATAAGCTGAAAAAAGAATCTGACAGCTCGTCAGGCAGCGTGGAAGGGAAATGTCATTAGGCAGTCCAGGGTGGGAAAGGGGGTTTTTCACGAACGACACTCTGTCCTCATGACTCAAACTCCCCACTAACATAAAACAGCCAGGATTTAATCAAAGAAGAGCTCAAAAATCCAGACAGTTAGCATGGCCAAGTGCGATGTGACGGGAGCTTTCAGCAGAATAATTGATCTGTTGAATTTTTTACTCAAAATTCATCTGCAATACTCTTTAACAGGCAATCAGAATCCAAAATCACATTGGGGATAACGCAATACAAGTGATGTGTTGTGTAAGCAGAGAATAATTATTTTTTTTATTATCCTTTCATTTTATATTATGTTCTTGTTGTATTTATACTGTATGTGAACACCGGAAGCTTCATTACCAAGAAAATTCTGGAAGCTCTTTCTGATTTTGATTTCTTGCAAGTACTAACAAGAAATGTGTTACTTGTAAATTTAATTTAATTGTATTAACACTTTACAATAAGGTCCATTAGTTAACATTAGTTAACTACATTAGTTAACATGAACTAAGAATGAACAATTGTTCATTGGTCATTCATGTTAGTTAATACATTAACTTAAGTTAACAAATGACACCTTACTGTAAAGTGTTAAAATTGAATTGTATTGAATTGAATTGAATTGAATTGAATTGAATTGAACTGAATTGAATTGAACTGAATTGAATTGAACTGAATTGAATTTAATTAATACTCTTTATAAATACATTACAATAATGTTTAATTATTACAATAATTGTACAATAAGTTGCTGTGATTACGTGATTGTGATTATGGAATAAAAAAATATTTACAGTATTGTTTAAATAATAAGCAATAAAGAATATCTAATAGAATTATGGAACAATAATAATAATAATAATAATAATAATAATAATATATTAGCATTATTATTTAAATAACTATTATTACTTATTATTTAAAAATATTATGTAATCATTAATATATAATATTCCTTAATAATAATAATAATAATAATAATAATAATAATAATAAAAGTTACCGTATATTATATTAATTTAATACTTTTTTACTAATACATTATGTCAAAGTTGCTTTTCTGCTTTCTGTCTGTTTCAAATCATGGAAATGTTCACAATAAAAACAGCGTAAAAATGTAAAATAAAAAATTATAATTATATATTTAAATAAATATGAATAATTAACACATATTATTCCATAATAATAATAATAATAATAATAATAATAATAATAATAATTTATTTTATAGTTAAAATAAGAAGCAATAATGGATATCTAATATAATTATGGAATATAATAACAATGTATTAGCATTATTATTTAAATAACTTTTATTACTTATTATTTAAATATAAGTAATAATTCATATATAATATTCCTATAATAATAATAATAAATATTAATATAAGTTCTGTATATTATTTTCAATTATGATGATGTAATGATAACAATAATAATAACTGTGTTAGCATTATTGTTTAAACATATAATAAGTAATATATAATATTATGATTATGAAATATTATTATTAATAATAACAATAATAAACAATGGTATTATTATTAATGGTGTAATTAGCATTATTATTAAATAATAAAAGCCAATTAACACATTCTATTTCTAATAATAAAAAGACAATTAATACATTGTATTTCTAAAAATAAAAATATAAAATATAAAAATACAACATATATATATTTATATAGTATGTATTTATTTATTTTTATTTATTTACTGAATTTTAACATGCTTGTCTTTATACCAAGTTTATTTTAATTATAATAGCATTAATTATTACTTATTATTTAAATAATAATATATAATATTCCTTAATAATAATATAAAATAATACAATAAACTACTGTATTTTATATACATATGTGTGTGTGTGTGTGTGTGTGTGTGTTAGGAAGGGGGTCCCACAGGTGTATTTTAAAAGTAACATTTCCCAACATGTAATCATGACCTGTAATCATTATGAAGAAAACCGCAAGATATAAGAAAGACAGTAGCAGTACTACATGTGATAATCACAGTAAATAAAAAGGCGAATGACTATTGAAAGGTTCCAGACTCACCGCAGCGGCCTTGGTGATGCACGCGGATGTTCTTCTGAGTGGCGCAGGCTTTCATGTTGAGCTCACATTCGCTTTGGTAGTCCAGGCCGTCGCTGCCGCACACCACGTGCTTGGGGACGTTCTCACAACTCAGAGGACACATGCACTTGGCGGACAGACCGTCAGATGACTGGATGCAGGTGCTGCCAAAGCTACAGGTCACCTCGCTGCATGGGTCCTTCAGAGCTGAAAAACAACAGAAAGAGAAAGTGAGAGTTGAAAATGCACGCATAACGTTTGACGCCATCTGAGCTGTTCTAAGTGGCTCTTTAGTGTGGCTACTTGCTGGCATTGGTCAAAAGAGTAATTCATCCTTAAGTTTTATAAAGTATGCTTGTACCTATGCATCAAGCACACACGGCACGGGGTGAGATACATGTCAAAGTTCAATATTAATGTTAGCACTAATTACACATGTACTTTTGCTGGCGTTCAGATAATTGGCTGGCTGCTTGTCATGTTCTCAGTATAAAGTCTGTTTAGGGTGGGAGTTCATGGGTGAGCTCCAAACACGAACCCTATTACTGAGATAAGATTGGGTTAAAATGAGGCACGGTCTCCCAGCACCTCCACACGGCTCAGACGTGCCCCGTGTCGATACAGATGGCAGAGTGAAGTGGCTTAACCCGGGCTGAAGAACAGCTCAGTGCCCCAGACTTGAATATTCGGTCACAGCTGGGTGGGTGTACAAACAAGTCACTCTAATTCACCACGGACCATTTCAAGCAAGCTTTGCATTCACAAAACATTCTCAATTGCTATGCTTCAGCGTACCCGTCCTTATGCTGGAGGGACCTAATCAGCTTTTTTCACTCCGAAAATAAGAAAGCCACATTTTTTTCCACAAAAGACTTTGTCTATTTCTCATTAAACATTCCACCACTCAGGAGTGAAGTTCAAGAAATGATTTACACAAAAATGAAATTTCTGTCATCATTTACTTGTGTCGTTCCAAAGCCCACACAAACAGACCTTAAATCCAGGCCGCTCTCTTTGATATAGTTAAAGTGAATTGTGGCTGTCAAGTTTCAAAATGACAAAAAAGCGCCTTAAAAGCATCATAAGCGCTCTGCATGACTTATATTCCAAGTCCAAGTCTATTCAAGCCATATGATAAGTGTGTGTGATGAATAGACTGAAATTTATCTTAAGAAAAACAAGCTAAGCAAGTGTGATTCATGAACAGATCACACATTTAAATCATTTTTTATATCAGTATGTGTGTACAGTCATAAATGTGTTATTTATTTTATACAACATTGAAGAGCAACACTGCGATGTTTCGTTTTTTTCGTAATCTGTTTTTGAATGAATCAACTGAGCCAATGATTCAACAATCCATTTGCAAAGAGTCACTCGCTTTGTTTCTAACTGAATCAGCTGGTTTGAATGAATCGTTTGAATCGAATGATTCAATTAATCATTTATTAGACCTGCTGTCACCTACTGGCGGTTTTATTGTCAAATTTATTGATCCCTGACAGGCCTAAACCAGCCAAGGTAACAAAACAAATATTGTTTAATTATACTATTATACTACTGTTAAAAAATCAGGCCCCAGAAGGAACACAGCTTATAAATCATAGTTAATTTAATAAAGCTCAATTTTGTATTATTAAAAAAATGAAAAATTAGAAACATTTTGTAATCATTATGTAAAGAAAGAAAGAAATAATTAACCACACCATCCCCTCTGAATTTATTTTTACAATTCGACCACTGCTTATATATTGTAATTATTTTTTTAATGACCTTTTATTATAATATTTTCATTTGTCATGTTAATTCTGGTAATCTTATGTGTTTTTGTCATGTTTTGTTTTCCTGTTTCTATTTTTAAATTATTGTTTGTTTATTTTAACTTCTTGAGTTTATTTTTAGTTATTTGGCATTTGTAATTTTTTAAGTTTTTCATCTAATATATATATATATATATATATATATATATATATTAGGAAAAAAATATATATATATACACATACAGATAGATAGATATTTTTTTGTTTAATTATGGAGTCCTGCACATGAAATGCACGGAGAAAAAAAATTATATCGTAGGCACAATTTACTAAATTGTTCCCTCATTTTAAGTTAATAATGCACTCGATATAATTCGTTTCCTCATTTTAAGTAAATCATGCACTCAATATAATTCGTTCCCTCGTTTAAGTCAATTGTGGGCACAAAATAATCATTTGTTCCCTCATTTTAAGTAAATTGTGCACACCAAATAGTAATTTGTTCTAATTCCTGTCCGCATTTTCATAAGCCTTTTGCTGTTATGTTATGAACTGATCTGAATCTCGAATACAGTACTTGTCGCTAGATCAGAAATACGACTTAAATTTCAGTCTGTTCACTAGAAGGCTATTGTATGAAATTTTGAATACAGCACATAAGATTATGGATCATTTGTACCAATTTTTATGTTTTTTTTTTGTGTGTATTTTTTGAAGCTTTAAAGCTTCAGTTACCACTCATTGTAATTGTGTATAAAACCATGACCAGCATACTTCTCCAAATGTCTCCTGTTTTATTATTCTACAAAAAAGAAAAGTCACACAGGTTTAGAATGACATAAGGGTGAGTAAATGATGAACTAATCCCTTAATTCCGTGTAAATGAGAAAGGTGGAAGTTTTAATTCGCAATACACCAGGGCGATTTAACCGAAATGAATACATATCTATTTCTGATACTCAAAGGAACAATCTGATATTATGATTATTATTTAGCTGCTACATATTCATGAGGCATTGACAAACACAGAGATGCTGAAGAGCGAACAGACCGTGTCACTTCAGAGAGGGCTAGTTTCATTTCCGACCATCCCCACACACGCCATCGGCTCTAATTCATTCTCACTATCTCCGTCCCTGTTTTCACCTTTCCCGTGCGTCATATCAGCCTAGAGTCTCCTCTATCATTTGTGGGTTTTACTTTGTGTAAATCTGTTAAGAGAACCCACTTGTTTAATTAAAGGTTTGTGCCTGTCTCTAAGGACCACGCTCTACTTTCGCAGCGTGACACACACACACAAACCCACTCACACGCATGTGATAAAACCTGGCAGGCGGCATCGTAAGGATGAGATCAGTGGCGCTTTCGTGTGTTGTGCTATCAAAGTGTTCATTCTCTTTTCCTCCTCTCTCTCTCTCTCTCTCTCTCTCTAAAAAAAGATGACTGTGCCTCCCTCGTCTTTGCACGTCTGAACCTCGCACTTCATCAGCCTGGGCTCACTAACTAACCAACCACTCGCACTTCTAAATAACTCATTGTAAATGTTTGTGTGGAGGAAGTGCTAATACACGCCCTGATACTGCAGACAACAGGCCGAGTTTTACACTTTTTAGCAATGCTGAAGGAACGTTAAAAGATACAATGGAATACAAAATCTACATCTTAACCTTCTTGACCTCAAAGCCACCGTTTATCCTAGACAACATTCAAAGGTCCTCATATCTCAACTTCTTTTGTAATAAAAATAAACTCAAACATACAATGTCAGTTAAATGCTGTACATTTCTATTTTAGTGTTTTGTAATTACAACTTAATTACATATTAATTACAATTATATTAATATAGGAATATTTTAATAATTTAATTATTGTTAGGGCCCATAGTTTGAGAATGTTGAGAATCACTAGACTAGAGGA
The DNA here is from genome assembly GCA_019740295.1 of Labeo calbasu. Classification (NCBI taxonomy): domain Eukaryota; kingdom Metazoa; phylum Chordata; class Actinopteri; order Cypriniformes; family Cyprinidae; genus Labeo; species Labeo calbasu. The sequence goes on along the minus strand of JAHKKF010514453.1, from coordinate 10,893 downwards.
ACCCAATAAGGGAGAATGGGGTAAAATGGGCAAGTGGGTAAGATGTGACACCCCCTTAGTATAAAAAACTGTGTTCTAATTTTTGTCATGTGACTGCAATTGAGAGATGAGAAAAGTGAAACAAATTTTTAACCTAAAAACTATTATTATAAATACAAAATATAGCTGCAAGCAGTGATTACCAGGGTTGAAGCACTTTAAACTGTCATTAAAATGTCATTTTTGGCAAATCAAGTTAATTTACCATAAAAATATGATGTTTTTTTTATGTTTATGACTGTTATAGCGCAAGCTGTGGTCTGATCCCCTTTAAACTTGGCATGCTTCTTTAGAATCACCTGTCGCATGTGCTCAGCAGGTTTTGTGAAGTTTTGAGTTTTCATTTAGGCTTTATAGGATTTTGGGTAAATTTGGCAGGACCCTTTTCTAAACGACCCCATTATGGCTTCCCAATGGGTAAATTTTAACTTTTTTTTGATAATTATTGGCATAGAGAGTCTAGAGAACTGCACTGCAGTGTTTTTTTTTCAGCAAAAAACCTACGACTAGTTCGCAAAAGTAGGTTTCTTACATCTTTTCCATCATTCAACAAACCATTTGAGTTACAGCAGTGGTTCTAGATGCACCGGAATGAGGAGTTCTATCGGAATATAGGAATATTGCGCATACGTTTCCAAAAAAAAAAAAAAAAGTGCAACGTACAATTGTTTAGACCCTTTAAAAACTCAATATTGCCCCCCAGTGGCTAATTTCTTTCAAATTTCTCTCCAATTTCTGGGGCTGTGAATCGAACAGGTCCACCAAGTTTCGTTTTGATCAGCTTACATTAAGCCTTGTTTTTTCCGTTAAAGCCATGTTTTTTGAGATACGCAAATGTCCTTGTAGACACTTGTGGCACTTCGGACCAAGACTGTGCACATCAGTGTTGATAGGACAAATGGTTGTGCAGTTATAGCCATTTTTATGCTTATAGCAGCACAAAGTCCTCTCTGTTACTGCAATACTCATTGTTTTGGCTAAAAGCAATATCCTTAAAAAAAAAAAATGTTTTTCCCCTGTGACCTCAGATTGAGCTCTTACATAAGTGTTCTGAGTTTGGTGGAGATATCTCATTCCGTTCAGGAGTTATGAGCATTTTACTAAAAGTGTCCCTGCCCCTTTAGAACGTTTTGTTGCCACTTCGCGATGGTGTCGAAAGTTCAACTTTTTTGACAATTATTGATATTCTTCCAGAGAATCTTTATGCACTGCTTTGGTTCCGATCGGATGAGAAACCTAGAACTAGTTCGCAAAAGTAGGTTTTTCAAAAAAAATGCGTAATACCCGAAAATTTTGCATTTTATCCGGCATGGGCCAAGGATTCCAGCGGCATAAGACACTTAAGTCTGCGACTGATGGTTTAAGAGTTATGAGTGATTTCATATTTTTGATCACAGTAGCTCTATGACTTACGGTTTGGTCTGCAGGATCAGTTTTATGTGGAGATCGCTGATCTGTGACCATTCTAACAATTACAATAGCGTTTCACAAGAAACGCAACAGGTAGTGCCAGTAGCTCACAGAGTGCAACCATTTTTATATCATAATGACGTTCCCCATCGTCCAAAATATGTATAAAACGATGCTGATTTTTTAAAATGGCGTAAATCTTTCATGTGTTTTCTACTACATATTTCCCAGGGTTCCCTATAATATAATATTTTATTTAAAAATTTAATTAGAAATAATTTATTTATTGCCACATGAGTCATCTCTAACATGTTGCAAATTGCGACCCCTCTCTCGCCTATGCAGTATATTTTTTCCCTAAAATGATAAACAAGTCTGTTCAGTCTATGATGGCCTTTGAGACGGACTGACGCATTCCGGTGCTTTCCTCATCCTCACAGTCATAACTAATGGCAGCTGAGCTCTGACTCATTACTTCTGCTTCAACAGATTGGCCTCATCCCCAAAAGCCTGCCTCTAAGACATTTGATTTCATCAGTCTGATGTAAAGCGGTTCTTTAAATCACTTCTGATGTGTCTGTCAGGAAGTACACATTGAGAAGAGTCCAACAATCCGCATAAACAGCTTCCTCCTCCGTGGCGCTCTGTTTGTTTTGTGACAGTGCGCAGAATTGCCTCCGCGAAACCATTAAATAACAGTCGGCGCTTTTCCACCTATTGTCGCCGAGAGTTGATGAGCGTCGAGGAAAACGATGAGCTGATTAAAATGCAAAAGGCCGCCCGGTATACGGTGTGTATGCGGCTCTCTGCTGTGTTAGCACAGATAAGCTGCCCTCTTAGGCTGAGACAAGCAGGCAAATTGCCTGTTAGAATGTGACCGGCGTCGCAAGCCGCGAGGCTACGAACCGCTGGGGTCGTCACGGATATGAGCAGTTTCCTCCTTATGCTTTAGTGCTCATTTTCAAGGATAGAAATACAGTATCCTGAAGGAAAGAAAGCGGGAGTCTATAGTTACCTATTGATGAACTGGATATGTCTCTCGCAGCCAATTAACTGCTCTCCTCCAGCTCTGAAGAGGTTAGGACAGGAAGAGAGGAGCAAATAATAAGACCTATACAACTAACTAATAAGCTGGGGAAAAGGAATAAACAGTGTGAGAGGAAGTAGAGACAGCGAGGAAGCTTCCACTGATCCGCCTCTCTGACAGTGCTGTGATAATGTGTTAGTGCTGGATGTATTAATGCGTAATGCGTGCAGGGAGCTGTCAACGGCCGCTACACAATCCTGACGGGATCGGCTCGGCACAACCCGCCCTGCACTGCGAGCCCCGGGCGCCCTCTCCAGCGTGACAGAAGATGTATGTGTATGTATGAGGGTGTGTATGTGTTAAGAAGGCTTGAGATGCGCAACGGGTGGTGTCGCTCTCATCTCGTTTGCTCTTAAAGGTAATATTATGCATTCAGCACTGTTGAACCAATATCAACAGTTTTCTGGTAGCTTCATAAAATTAAGGTTGAACCACTGATGTCACATGGACAATTTTAATGATTTCCTTACTATGTTTCTGGGTCTTGAATGTGGCAGTTCCATTGCTGTCTACCCAGGGCAGAAATCTCTCAGGTTTCATCAAAAATATCTTAATTTGTGTTATGAAGATGAACGAAGGTCATACAGGTTTGGATCGACATGAGGGTAAGTAAGGCCCCGTCCAAACCCTGTCCTTATCTGATGTTTTTTTTCCCTCGTTCTTCTGTAAACACGGCGTAGTCTCAAGAAATATCTGCATACACATGAAACCACTGAAACCGACTTGATGTAGCATACATGCCAGTCCAGTATGTGGCGCTGTAGTTCTGCAACAGCGATGCACATAAAAATGTAAAAATGCTGGATCTGTCCGAACTAAATGCTGATACGATAGAAAATGATCACGTATACAGCTAAACGCGTCCCTATGTGGGCCTAAGTATTGACAGAATTTTCATTTTTGGGTGAACTATCCCTTTCACATTTACAGTCTTGCTGCATTCGCATACATTTTTCTGCAGTGTAACATCGATTTTAGTCTGTCATCAAAAACTTAACTCAGAATAACAAGGTCTACAAAGCCTGGAGAAAACTGTCCATGAATATTCCCGTGCATTCGTGTTTTTGCCATCTTTGCTACGATGTATTACTAGCAAAATCTGGAAGAGTACCAAAAAATAAAGCCAAGCCTCTACAGATGACCTCCAAACCCAGTGTCCCACCCTCCGCTGTTGTCAACCCTCACACGGCGAGATGATTTGTTCTTTTGATGTATTTCTTCAAAGGGCTTATTTGACTGCAGCTGTCTTCCTCCTTTGCGCGCCTCAGTGTTGCCCTTGGATAAAGAAAATTAAGCACAAAAATGGATAATACATATCTTTTTGTGGTTGGACTCAAAGGCCAAGCACTCCTGCTTTTCTGCGATAGCTGTCAGTGCGCATACTCGTGTAGAATTCCTGAGGTGAGACGCTTCTAACCTCGGCCTGTGAAGACACAGAGGCGACATCACGAGCAAGACCAGCAGGACTATGTTAGCTCACGGTTTTAAAACACTACCAAACATGTCTATCAAACCCAAAGTTTATCCCCTGTGAGCTTTAGTGAGTGATAACCTGTTGTAGTGCACTGCAAATGCTAGCACAGGCTTCAGAGCGCAGCCTATGTGTGCTTAGTATGCAAAAGGCAAATCTATGCATCCGCACGACTGGAAAGAGATCACAATCAAGATGAAATCAAACACAATCCCTGTTTCTACAGCCAGGAAAAAAGTGTGATGCATGTGGTATACAGTACAATTTCTTGTGAATAGCACAATGTTAGTGTGTTTTGAAGGCTTGCTAAATGGTTGTTATGGTACCAGGAGGTTAGCAGTGCTGGATAGATTGCTTACAAATTGTAAGCCCCCAGACTTGTACATCATCTTATATTTCATACAGTTGACTGTTGACAAATGCAGTTATGCAGTTATGCCCTAAAATTCAAGATAGTGGTGCAAAAAAATGCCCCTGAATGTGTTTTGTCTCATATTTATATATATCACGTATCACACGATATCACACGGGCTGCAACAGCGATATGACAAGAGTGCTGATTTTGTTCTGATCTATCACAAACTTAAATGTGATTTTTACACAACAGTTTAGTAATTAAGAAATTGATGTTGTGTTATATTTTAAACACTATATTATGTTTTAGCTAAATTTTGCAGAGAATATTTTACCTTTGAAGCCATAGCAGAATTGTTGCGAGTCTCAGAGCAACACAGCGGTGTTTAGTTTCTGAATTCATCTGCATTTTGAACGAATCGTGTGAATCAATGATTCAAAGGCCTATTTACAAAGAGAGCCGTTTACTTAATTCCTGAATGAATCAGCCATTTGAACAAAACGAATGAATAAATTACTCATAAAGACATTTACCGACACCTGCTGGCAGATTTAGTTTCTTATTTAGAGTATAATTTTATTAAAATAAAATAAAATAATAATAATAATAATAACATTAAAGGGATAGTTCCCCCCCAAAAAATAATTCTGTCATCATTTACTCACCCTCATGTTGTTTCAATCCTTTCTTTTGTGGAACATTAAAAAGTATTTTGAAGACTGTTGGTAACAAAGCTGTTTTGATTATCATGACTCTGTCATAACAGCTCTCGTTCCTCCAACAATTCAAATCTGTGGTATTTTCTTTCCTGTCGTTCCATCTGCCAGGTGAGAATCGTATGTCTGACTGCTTACAGAAGTAACAGCACACCTCATCAAGTTGCAAGATTGGAAGTGTAATTTATAATTCATCTTTGTAGCACAAACAACGTAGAGTGAGATGCATTCTGAAGTTTAATACTTAATGTTAAGAGTTTAAAATCCCCAAGTAGGGGCAATGGCAGTCTAATAGCGATACCTTCTTCAGCAAGCAAAACTAATTAACAATAGCAAGACTCAAGCAGGCGCTGCACTTCAACAGAAACAGGTCACCAGATTCAAAGCGACTGCTTTGGGATTTTCAAGAGGTCAAAGTTTAATGATAGCGGGCAAAGAAAAGGGCAAGAAACCTTATTTTGCAGGCTATATACAGCTTACATAAAGATCTTTCCCCACACTGCTCTCTGTTACTGCACTACTCAGACATAATGACGAAGATGGAATTGTTTGTTTTGGCTAAAAGCAATATCCTTAAAAAAAACCCAAAAAAAACATGTTTTCCTTTTTTTTTTCTTTCAAACAAATTTTGAGCACAATCAGCAGGCACATTTGACGCTAATCATTTTCTTTTCCTTCAAGCAAGCCCTTTCAAACACACACACACACACATTTATCAGTCGGTATTCATGCGTTCTGCAAGTTGATAATATACAGTCTGTCGGGAGAGACGGGAATTAGATTTTCAAATGGTTTAGCAGCTCCATACAACAAAATGTGGATACCCAGAAAGCAATAAAACAGCATATATATATATATATATATATATATATGTTCATATCTATAGCTATATATTTGCAGGGCCGGGTAGTAACTGATTACATGTAATCTAGGNAATTAGATTTTCAAATGGTTTAGCAGCTCCATACAACAAAATGTGGATACCCAGAAAGCAATAAAACAGCATATATATATATATATATATATATATATATATATGTTCATATCTATAGCTATATATTTGCAGGGCCGGGTAGTAACTGATTACATGTAATCTAGGTTATGTAATCAGATTACTTGTAATTAGATTATATGTGACCCCGGACCACAAAACCTTAAGTAGCACAGGTATATTTGTAGCAATAGCCAAAAATACATTGTATGGGTCAAAATTATCAAATTTTTTTTTTATACCAAAAATCATTAGGATATTAAGTAAAGGCGTTCCATGAAGATATTTTGTACATTTTAAAACTTAATTTTTGATTAGTAACATGTTTTGCTAAGAACTTAATTTGGACAACTTTAAAGGTGATTTTCTCAATATTTTGATTTACTTAGATTCCACATTTCAAATAGTTGCATCTCGGTCAAATATTGTCCTATCCTAACAAACTATACATCAATGGAAAGCTTATTTATTTATTGGAAATTGATCCTTATTACTAGTTTTGTGGTCCAGGGTCACATATACATTTGCAAGTGCTCATAATCAGATTACCGTTACTTTTTACAGATTACATGATTACATATTTACACAATGGCAGTTTACACTATTTACTATTCTAAAAAATTCTACTGCTTACATACATTTGGAAAGTCTTCCAGTTTTATAAAAACTGCACACCAGCCACTAGTCACGCCACTATAATTACGCAGAAAATGGAACAGTCACACAATTATTTAAATTTGACATTTTTATGATTTAGTTATTAGCTTTTCATCACCTCTCAAATCCCCAATTTGGGAAACCGAAGTTTGTAATGTAATGTTTAACGCACTTCTTGAGGTGGATAACAAAAAGATTGGAAAGTATTTTCGTCTGAGTTAGGTCAAAAGTAATCTAAAAGTAATCCAAAAGTACTCACAATACACTACCTAAAATGTGTAATCCAACTACAATTTCTGTCATGTAATCAGTAAGATTACAATTTGCAAGTAATCTATCCGATACTGTATGTATTATGTGATAGAGGACAGATAGATAGATAGATAGATAGATAGATAGATAGATAGATAGATAGATAGATAGATAGATAGATAGATAGATAGATAGATAACAGATTAGAATGGGTCTACTTTTTGATCTCTACAACAGCATGAAGCAATGAGAACAGTATTTTAAAGAAATCTTTCGCAAAGTGGTGCTCTCCTGCACCTGTGTGTTCTGTGGAGACTGTAAGAGACATAAAGAGCTCTAGAAAGGGTCATGTGAAGAATCTCTTTGTCACCAGAACCCCGCTGGCTGATGGGAAGAGCTGCTCTCTGCTGCATTAACCTGAGAGAGGTCGGGCAGACACCTCTGTGATTACTGCAAAGGGCCTTGAGTGGACACAGGCAGGTATTCACGAATGGCTTTGTACTCGTGCACACTTGAATGCGCGAGCGTGTAAAGTGGCGTGGATCTATGTACGTGATTCAGGAAAGGTCGTGGAAGAGAAGGACATCGTTGGAGGGAAAATGTAATTATGGGCCGAAATGAACTCATCTTGTTTGGAGGTACAAGTCGTTCGGAAGAGGATGCCTTGTGAGGAAAATAGAAAAAGAAAAGGGTGAGAAAGAGGACAAACAGCAGCTTATTATCCTGAAGATGACGAGAAAGGTAGTGGTTGTGCCGCTGGAGTGTGGCGGCGTGTCTGACTGTGTGCTACACAAACAGGAAGCTGAATGTAACAGTCAATAATCATTATCTGGCACAGCGAGCGCATGTATTTAAGTACGGGAGTGCATTCAAACGTTGTTTTCAAAGGTAAAATATAATCATACCCAATCAGCTGCGATTGTTTCTTTAAGACGTCTTTATGATTTACTTTCAAAAGCACAGAATGTGTCCTGAAGCACACTGCGGCCATCAAATATCAAGGCGCGTGGTAGACATACTGTACAGACGTGGTAAATACAGGTAATATATACTCTATTTAATCAAAATTAGTGCAATAATGATCATCAGCAGCCTTGATTCCAGAATTTTTTCCCACTCATTTTCTCCATAGAGACTTAAAAAAACCTTCAATAAAAAGCCATGAACCAAACCAACCAGCTCTGAGATGAAACACAACATTACAAACTTTCTGAAGCAAAACTGCATTTGAAATTCGGAGAAAATGCCAAAGACTGTGTATGTATTTCATGAGGCAATGAACTACGCAGCCCATGCATTGTAAACGACGCAACTGAGTTTGTAGAATTTAAATCTATTCATAGACATACAAAGTACAAGTTCATTACTAAACATTCAAATATATATCAGAATTTATTTAAAAGATTACTTCACTTTCAGAATAAAAATCTCCTGATAATTTATTTACCCCCATGTCAACCAAGATGTTAATGTCTTTCTTTTTTCCCTACCCTACCTTTTTCCAACGCGAATCACACTCGCAGAGCTAGTGCAAGATGAGCATTTGTGGTTAAAGAGTATATACATTTTTTTTTTTTTTTTTAGAAAAATGGCCAATTGTTTCACTTGATAAGATCCTTATTCCTTGACTGGGATTGTGTAGAGCCCTTTAAAGCTGGATTGAAACTGCAATTTGGAACTTCAACCCGTTGACCCCCATTGAAGTCCACTATATGGAGAAAAATCCTGGAGAAAAAAACTTTAATTTCTTTTTGACTGAAGAAAGAAAGACATGAACACACTCTAAAAAAAAGCTGGGTTGTTTTAACCCAACGTTGGGTCAAATATGGACTAACCCAACTGCTGGGTTAAATTTTTTTATTAAATTTTGAACCCAACATTTGGGTTAGTTTTTCTAAAGTCAGTGGGATTCTTACTGCTTTGCTCCATCAAGAAAGCATCCATATTAGGACCACACAGATTACATTTAATCGATCGCTGAGGAAAACGGATCTAAAAATGGACATTTTTATGCAGTCGCCTACATTTTTATTCGGTGCACTCTGGTTGAGCAAATGAAGCTCTTAAAATACAATTATCATTGTCCAAAAATTGGCCAGGGGACCCTAAGAAATTTTCTTGAAGTGGCAGAAATATTCTAACGGTTGGCAAGTCCCTGATTGTTGCACTCAGTACTCCACTCGAGTGTGGTAGGGGTTAAAAATAACAATGCATTATTCAGGCCAGTCAAATGCATGAATACATGAATAAGTTGTAAAAAGCGTCTCCCATCTGGTATTAGAAGCGCGAGCGTGGAAAATGTGCCTTTTTAATGTGCCCGTCCTGCTGTAATCTGCCTTATCTCACTTCAACACTACATCCTCCCCCTTCGGAAGTGAGCAGGGCGGCAGAGAGAGAGAGTGAGACAGAGGAGGAGAGCGAGAGAAACAGATTTGTATAAGAAGTATCCTCATTCTCCAGGGGATAAGCAGCAGAATGAAGCTCTGCTGATGGCATTGATCATATTCTCGTCGACATCTGGGTGTTTTTGTGTGAGCCTATATAGAGTTGCTCTGTGGAAGTGTTGATATAAGACAAGCTGCGTGTGATATACCTGATTTGAGCCTGATGGAACCCAACATGGGGGTCCAAAAGTTTGAAACCACATTAATAACTTAGGATTTAAAATCAAATGGTAATACAGTTTGAAATTACCAATTGTTTTGGGTCAAAGCATCACATTCACAGAGTGGATTTAGGTTTTATTGCCTGTGCAGCCCCCCATAGACCCCTAATAATATTTACCAGAAGCATGCTGGATCATACTAGCAACATTTTTCAGATGCGAAGATCGCACTGGTTTGAAAAAAACTCAACTAAATGAAAAAAAAAATCATCACTATGATGGATCACAGAGTATCTGCTTCCAGAATTCATTTAGAGAACTCCATTATTGAAGGAGAGTGTCGATCTTGCTATAATTGTGTGCCGGTGGACAGGCCCAGACTGCGTAGCAGACGTAACCCAAGCTAAATTTAGTCTGAGAGCGAGGAACCGCAGGGTTTTTCTGCAGATGGAGTAAGGAAGCCGAGAAGCCGCTGATGAGTGTGAATTGAGTCTCCTGTCACGGAGACAGGTGAATGTGTTGTGGCGAGCGTCGCCACGCACGAGCACGGGAGCCGACGTAGGGGTGGAACAGGGTGAGCGAAAAACTCATTTGCACGAGGCAGGGCTGGCTACGTGCCACCGGCGGTGGCTGCCGGGCTCAGTGGCCGTGGAGGTGTCACCAGGACCCGAGCTGTGCCTGAATAACGAGCCATCACGGGGAACAATCAGCCAAACAGGATGTTAGTTTTCACACCACGTCTCTAATAAGGGAGACAAAAGTGCATTTACGCACACCTTAACCATTAGCAAACCCTTAAAGTTGCTGAGTGCAATTTAACATTGTTAAATACACTGTTTTATCTGGTAACACTTTAGCATAAAGAACAATTCTCACTATTAACTAGCTATTTATTAGCATGCCTATTATTATGTACTTACAGTATAAAGCACCTATTTTGGATGACCATATTCTACATCCCTAATCCTACTCAATACCTGAACTTAAAAACTACCTTACTAACTATTAATAAGCAGCAAATTAGGAGTTTCTTGAGGCAAAAGCCGAGAAAGAACTGGACCATAAAATAAAGTGTGACTTTTAATCTAATACCAATAGAGACAAAAAGGCCACAATCGTAGGTTGACAAAGCATAAACTTTACTTTAAATCAAATAAGAGATTGCGAAGAGATGTGTACTGTTATATTTTGAAGTGATCTTGACTTAACTTGATTTTTTCTGCCCTATAAACGAAATAAAGCAAACATAAACAAAAAAAAATAATAATAATAAAATAAAAATAAATAAACAAACCAAACACCACACAACA
>JAHKKF010514452.1:0-15532 GCA_019740295.1 Labeo calbasu | reverse complement strand
AACACAACACCTCAATCGCTCAATCGGATATATTCTTGTCTAATTTACATCCCTGCTCTGGCATCAAAACATGGAAAGTTACTGGACTGTGACAGCTGATCTGAGGTGAGAGCTCATGTCAATCATCTATTGTGGGAGCGGCATCTGTCGGTGTGAGGCACACTGACAGGCATCTGAGAACGGCTCGATTTGAAAAAGGGGATATTATTTTTACAGATTAATTAAAAACCACTGCATGGATTTTTATCATTATAGGGTAGATTTGTACATGCACTGCCAACACACATTAATGTTCAAACAGCATGAAAAAGTGAACTTAGCGTCCGATGACCCCTTTAAAACAACTTTCTTCAGATCATTTTATCACTTTCTCACTGACTGAGAAATGTACAAAAATAAATAACACATTTAAAAAAAAAAAATACTGCTGCTGAAAGAAATAAGTTAATTTGAAATATTGTGTCACTACGTTTGTTCACACTACCAGATAATTATGAAAAAAAAAACAATATCTTAATAATTTTATTATAAAATATATAATCAGTGTGAAGTGAATGAGCTGTCAATACATAATAAATATCTGACACATCATTGTTGTAGTGTTGCCTGAGAATGAGTGACAGGATTGTGAAACACATCTTTTTGTGTGAAGACACAGAAGATGCACCCAATCTTTGGAAATGTCTCTTAACCTCTTTAACTTAATCATGCATCCACCCAACCACAATCACCCACACCCCCACACACCCACAGCACGTAGTTTTCAAGTTTGGCTATCCTTGTGAGGACATTTGGTCCCTACGATGGAGGATAAACCTGTACACACACAAACGCACACATCTTTGTTCCACTGTACATTGCATAGACTTTCTATTCATTTTGTATCAGGTTAATAATATTTTTGTCCCATATCCCAATCCCTACCTGAAGCTATTCCTCACAGAAACATATGCAAAACAGTAGATTTACAGAAAAACATATTTTGCCTGATTTATAAGCATTTTCTACTAGTAAGGACCAACAAAATGTCTGCACTAGTGGGTTTTCATATAATTTCACTATTTACACTAGTCAAATTGACTTCTGAGGGATCATGTGACACTGAAGACTTAAGCAATGATGCTGAAAATTTAGCTAGCGTATGTGAGGACATTTGGGCCTCACAAGTACTACACACACACACACACACATTTTCTTTTTGTGAATTGTGGGGACTTTCCATAGACTTCTATAGTTTTTATACTGACCAAACGATATTGTCTATCCCCAAACCCAACCCTAACCCTAAACCTACCCCTTACAGAAAACATGTTTGCGCTGTTACATTTTCAGATAAACATCATTTACTATTTTTAATCATTTTTTGACATTGTCGGGACCGCAGGCTGGTCCCCCCACCATGTCAAAAATTTCAAGTTTTACTATTCTTGTGGGGAGATTTGGTCCCCACAGTGTAGCAAGAACAAGTAAACACACACACACTTTTGTTTTTGTAAAATTGTAGGGACTTTCCATAGACTTCTATAACTTTTATACTGACCAAAAGATATTGTCTATCCCCAAACCCAACCCTAACCCTAAACCTACCCTTACAGAAAACCTGTTTGCATTGTTACATTTTCAGTTAAATATGATTTACTATTTTTAATCTTTTTTTTTTTTTACATTGTGGGGACTGCAGGCTGGTCAGGTTTTACTATCCTTATGGGGACATTTGGTTCCACAATGTAGCAAGAACAAGTACACTCTTACACGCATCTACACAAACATATAAACATGCTAACATACAAAAATCAAGACAAAAGAGAGACATTGCTGTATATCATGTCAACCATCTTTGCTCCACCTCCCTCATCTACCACAATGAAAATAAACATTGATAGATAAGACCAGGATGACAACAGATTGTTGTGTGCATGTACGTGTTCAAAAACTGAAGTATGTTCATTTTTCATCTTTCTGTTATCGCCAAAACATACCCGAAAACATCACATTTAGATGAATTCCAGTCAGTATTCAGCCTGCTGTTACTTATCTAAAACAAACAACCAGTTGTGTCTTCTAGCAATTATATGTTTGTTTGACACGGCTCACTGATTTCTGAGCGCTGCTGGGACGGAACTGGATTTATTTTGGCTGAATCTATTCAACGTGTTCAGAGGTTTTCTCTCATCATGATTGAGTTATTGTGGTTCCTCTCCTGAGATGAGTGCTTGAGGTTGAGATGTCAGAAATACATTGCTTTCTTATTCAAAGTGACTTTAAGTTTACTTCATAAAGAGCAGCCAAGGTGTTAAGAGTCTTTATGGTATATAATTGTGAAAGATTACTATTGTTGTTTATGTGCAAATTAAACTGAAACTTCTTTGTAATATCATTTAAGTTCAGGGATGTTTACTGAAATGATCACACCGCAAAACTGCCACTCCTTTGCTCTTCCTGTGTGGTTTAAAGACTGCTTCAGCCTAAAAAACAAATCTTTGGACATTTATGTGAATAAAAAGGGTTATTCTGTTCTCATCAACACTCATCGAGGCCCCCGAGGAGTGTAGATCTTAAATTGAATTTGCAGATAGACCACTTTAGAACGGCACTATTCATTTTTGCTGCAAATGTATTAATATTAGTATTTATTATTATTTTTAATTAGCTTTTATTTTTAGATTTTCAGTTTTCAGTTTAATTTTAATTAATGTTTTAGCAATTTTGTTAAATGTGCTTTTGTCATTTTTATTAACTTTTCTTTCTTATTTCAGTTTTAGTTTCACTTTAGTTCAGTTTTTGTACTTCTTAAACTTTTATTTTTTTAATAAATTAACATTTTTAATAGTTTAGTTAACAACACTGACTTTTAGGAGAAGCATGTTTACCTTTAGTTCTGTTCATATTTTATTTTATTTTATGCTGTTATGTTATGTTATTTTATTTTTTATATTTTATTATTTTTTTTATTTCTTTTCAGCTTTATTTTACTAAATGAAAATCATTTTTAATAGTTTTAGGAGGAATCTGTTCACCTTTAGTTCTGTTTATGCGTTTACTTCAGTTAGTTGCCATTTATTTTATTTTATTTTATGCTTATTTTTATTATTTTATTTTATTTTATTTTTTATGTTTTATTTTATTTATTTTAACTTTATTTTAATAAATGATAATCATCTTTAACAGATTTAGTTAACACTTTGTTTTAGGAGTTTTAGGAGGAGCCTGTTCACCTTTAGTTCTCTTCATATTTTATGCGTTTATTTCAGTTACTTACTAATTTAATTTAATTTAATTTAATTTAATTTAATTTAATTTAATTTAATTTAATTTAATTTAATTATTTAACTTTATTTTAATAAGTGAAAATAATGTTTAAAATGTTTAATGTTTAATAATGTTTAATAGTTTTAACAATGCTGATTTTTAGACTTTTAATTTTATATTATTAGTATTATATGCATTTATTTCAGTTAGTTGCCAGTTTTATATTTTATTTTATTTTAGCTTCATTTTAATAAATGAAAATACTAACTGTTTTAGGAGAATCCTGTTCACATTTCTGTTCATATGTTATGCATTTAATAGCAAATGTGAAGTTAATTATTATTAAAAACATAATTGTACATAAAATGAACAACATATTACATATTTTCATATTATACTCTATTATAACAGTAGTAATAGTAGGATTATTCAATTCATGGCTAATACTGGACAGCTGAAAACATATTCATTTGAATAGAGTACATTATGTCCAGTACAACAGTTCAGAGCAGTTAAAGTCCAGCATCAAATGACAAGCGTAATAAAATATTGATCAGCAGGTGGGATATAGAATATTAATGACTGGATAAAAGCTGCTGAGCTCAGGATAACACACAGGGGCATTTGCAAATCGGTACATTAAAGATTCCTGTGCAAACACAGAGCAGTATTAACACCGCTGATGGTCCACTTCACACACAATTACAAGCTGTTTTTCGACCGGGCTGTGCCGAGCGTTTGCAAACGTCCCATTTTACTGCAGTAAGGCTACCACTGAATGCATTTTAAATGAGGACAATCAGTGTGTATAGACCATCAATATGCGTCACAGGACCCCCACAGAAGAGCTCTGTTTGTCTTTACAAAGCTGCTGAAAGCAGCGTCACAGGCTGACTGGGAGTTTGATAAGGAAGCATTTAGGTCTTTAATTAATTTCAGAGAATTAGTGCTTTTTTAAGTTGGTCATTTTGATAATGGGGAATGATCAACTTCTCTGCATTTTAAAGTTTAAAAACACTCGACATTGATTTCAAAAGCCTGAAAAATCATGTGGATCATTTTGAAGTTTGACAAGTGTGAATCTGACCACATTTCAGATCAATAGCAGATCCTTTTAATGTTGTCATAAACATTTCATGCTAAACATTGATCAGCTGCGTCACCTTTGAACCGTCCTCACATTCTTCTGCTCCGTCCTGTGTGTTAATCTCCAGCTGTCACTGTCTTTGATCAGCTGTATAGGGCTGTCTATTTCGCCTCTCTCTCTCTTCCTCTTTCTAGCCTTGTCGTCTCCTTTCCGTCTCAGGTCTGTTGGAACCCGTTGGCCTCTACGCCTCCCTCCTAACAAACCCCCTACTCTCCTTTTTTCTGACGCTCNGCTGTATAGGGCTGTCTATTTCGCCTCTCTCTCTCTTCCTCTTTCTAGCCTTGTCGTCTCCTTTCCGTCTCAGGTCTGTTGAAACCCGTTGGCCTCTACGCCTCCCTCCTAACAAACCCCCTACTCTCCTTTTTTCTGACGCTCTCCTCCCCCTTCTCTCTTTTGTCCCTGCTTTTTTTCGTATTCCCTCCAGAACGCCAGCCTAAGGCTGAGTTATTTTCTCCCCGCAGGCCCATCTGTTCCCAGGAGACTCAATGGGCAGATGTTCTTGCTCGTCTCATTCTCCCCCTCTCTCTGTCTCAGTGCCTCTATTTCCCTCTCTTTCAAGCTGACCTGAAAGCAGTGGTCAGCAATGGTCACTTCATTGTGTACAGAAAAAAATGAGCGTCAGAATGTCCATACGGATGGACGTAACTAAGAAATATATCTGTGTTTGAGATGATACCCATGTGAAAAAGAAGTGTGAAATACTTGTATTGAATGTGGATTTGTAGTGGAGTGTCAAATTATACGTTTTAATTTAAAGTGGATTTTAAATCATTACATTTTAATAACCGTTTGTCATTCTTTGAGTAGAGCACATTTAAGGTAATGTACTACATTGCAACTTACCAATTACAAATACATGACATTCAGATTTAAATTACATGAAATATTTTCATTTGCCATGATTGTCAGTGCATATTAACCATATTCAGAGAAAATAGATGTAAATGTGAAATTAAAGTCCTACCTAAGTGGGTCAAAAAAGCACTCTGAAGTTCAGATATTGCATTAAATATAAATTTAAACTATAATACATTTTCTTTTAATAGCAATTAAGTGTCTGAAAACATTACATTTAGATCACATATACGTTTATTCTTTTAAAGTACACTACCAGTCAAAAGTTTTTGACTAGTAAGATTTTACTTTTTTTTTTTAAAGAAATCTCTTCTGCTCACCAAATCTGCATTTATTTGATCCAAAGTACAGCCAAAATTTAAAATCTAGAACGTTAAAATAACTGTTTTGTATTTTAATATTTAAAAATGTAATTTATTTCTGTGATTTCAATGCTGAATTTTTAGCATCATTACTCCAGTCACATGATCCTTCAGAAATCATTCTACTATTCTGATTTGCTGCTCAAACAAAAAAAAACAAACACACAAACAAAAAACAGCTGAGTAGATGAATAGAAAGTTCAGAAGAACAGCATTTATCTGAAATAGAATTGTTTAAAGTATTAATTAAAAAAAAAGAAAGATAAAAAAAGCTTTTGAATGGTATAGTGTATAATGTTACAAAAGCTTTTTATTTCAGATAAATGCATCTAGTCATCAAAGAATCCTGAAAAACGCACTCAACTGTTTTAAATATTGGTAATAATAATAATAATAAATGTTTCTTGAACAGCAAATCAGCATATTAGAATGATTTCTGAAGTATCGTGTGACACTGAAGACTGGAATAATGATGCTGAAAATTTAGCTTTGATCGCAGGAATAAATTAAATTTTAAAATATATTCAGATAGCAAACAGTTATTTTAAATAGTAAAAATATTTCAAATTTTTACTGTTTTTTGGTTCAAATTAATGCAGGCTTAATGAGCAGAAGAGACTTCTTTAAAAATCTTTCTGTTAAAACACTTTTCACTAGTAATATATACTGCATAAATTTAATGCATTTCACTTTTTATTTACTCTTTATTTTGATCTGAAACACAAAACACTGTTTAATAAAACAAAATATGTCACTGTGCATCACAAACTACCTCTTTTAATTTTAATTTGCCGATTGCATCTGAAACGTATTCAACAGTTATTTGACCAAAGATCACTTTACTTCACTTACCACAGTCACATTTCTTACATCTTTAGTGAGTGAGGTGTGTGTGTGTGTGTGTGTGTGAGGCAGGTGAGGGCTTTAGTGCATTCAGTTCTTGCCTCAATGCATGTGTTAATGCAAGACCTTTTGCACCATTTGGGCTTTGGGGTTGCTCCTGATGGCTCAGGGTGGTAATGAGGCAGGTTTAACTGCAGAGAACATTAATGACAGAGCAATACACTCTCCACATTAGAGCTATGCAAATGCCCATATTCACACTCAGTCATTCACTGAGGCAGTAGTCTCAAATGCGAAGCGTTTAGGCCAGACCACCTGTCACATCACATGGATGTGAACATTCACTTACACCCAGACAAAAGCTGACGTTTTGCATATTATTCTATAAACCATTTCTAGATGTGACTATAATCAGGGATAGAGTACTGTCTTCCTTTCTGAATGAGTCCCCACTTTACTCTTCATCCAGGAAGTTCATTAAAGCAACAGACATTTTTAATGGGTCAGCGCACAAGCACAATGCATTCATAAGCTATTGTGTTGAGACCACCAGTTTAGCACTTCATCCAGACATTAGTGTTCTTAAATATTATGAGAAATACATCATCAGGATTCCTTTCATGAAATGCATTTTTATGTAATTTAATTACAAGTGATTATTAAAGCATCTTTAATTGAATTATTTCTCAGATGCACAGACAGTTTGAAAAATCTGAATTTACTGATTACATCAGTGCTGGTACAATTGTGTCTTAACTGAGGCTGATCTCTCTCGCCCTGAGGAACCCCACATGTCCTTTTGTGAATCCTCACAGCAGGTGTTCACCTGTTAGAAAACGTCAATTCGTAAAACTGTCTGGGCAAGTTCTCTGAGATCCTTTAATACAAGCCTGTTCATCCAGTTTGACATGAGACTTTGTCTGCTGTTGTTTAGTATGAATTTACTGTGCATTTTGAGATTTCAGTAGTAGTTATTCTGGCTCAGACCAGACCGGTCTAAATCTAATATGCTATTTTTAGCTAATTGTGATCAGATTAACAAAGACACACATTTAGTCTTTATTTAGTCTTTAAACACAAATCAAGATGATCTCATTATTAGTCAGATTTCATTAAG
Organism: Labeo calbasu; assembly: GCA_019740295.1. Classification (NCBI taxonomy): domain Eukaryota; kingdom Metazoa; phylum Chordata; class Actinopteri; order Cypriniformes; family Cyprinidae; genus Labeo; species Labeo calbasu. Next base: position 7,959 of record JAHKKF010514452.1, on the reverse strand, counting down.
TGCTTTTTAAGTCTTAAACACAAATAAATGCTGTGTTAAAAACAACTCAGTGCTGGGTGAAATACAGACAAACCCAGGGTTGTTTTGATCCAGGTTAAATATTTATCCCAGCCTTCTGGGTAGTTTTATTTAACTCAACTATTGCTTAAAAATGACTATATTCCTTGCTTAAAATCATCCCAAAAATAGGTTGGAAATTAGGAAATAGTTAAATAAATAATAATTAAATATAAATAATTTTTAACTGCTTATTAATAAATATTCACATTTTGATTACTGCTGATGCCTCTAGTAATTATGATTATTTTTAATTTACAACCTATTTTGGGTTTATTTTAAGCCAGCCATATAGTAATTTTTAAACAATAGTTGAGTTAAATAAAACTACTCAGGAGGTTGGGTTAAACTTTTAACCCAATCGCTGGATTTGTCCATATTTAACCCAGCATGTTTTAGAGTGAAAACTGTAACATTGTGAAATACTATTAGTTAAAATAGTTTCTATTGTTAAGTTTAAAATGTAAGTTATTCCCGTGATGGCAAAGCTAAACTTATTATTTATTATTATTAACATTATTATTCCAGTTTTCAGTGAGAGGCTGATGAAATAAAAACAAGTAATTATATAATTCTTTGGTGAAAAAACTTTTTTATTACATCCCATCCCAATGACTCTGCCCATACCTGTCTCTACTTAGTATGAGTAACAGAAGAATTTAAAAATGACTAAATGACATGCAAGTAATGAGCTTTCCCATCCTATTCCCACAGTCCCATTGTGCTAGAATTGGAGGGATTCTGCAGAAGCAGGGGAGGGTGACTGGGAGGTTATCAAGACTAACAGAAACAGTCAGGTTGTTTTGTCTTTCTAATAAGGCTGTCACGGTTCATCCTTACCAAGTGTTCAAAGAAAGATCTCCTAAATAAATCTTTGGACAGTACCACATTTTGCATTAAATTCATAGGGGAATCTTGCTACTAGTGTGAAGTACCTTTATTATAAAGAGCCCTAGTCGGAACTGAAGGGCTTGTTTTGAAAAGTGTCTGTATATCCCAGCAATCTTCTCAAGCAATCATAAGGCTGTATCTACTGTCTGGAGGGCCATGGCGTAGTTTGTGATGCATGTGCGAGGTGAGATATTGAATATTTTTTTGGGCGTGCACTGAATAGTTAGTGACTGTATGTTTCTGTATGTTATCTCTTACAGCCTACGTGTTGGCCAACTACATTCATCATATCCTTACCATATAGACCTATAGGCCGGGGAAGTAAGTTAAAAATTTCTCACAGCCTCATTTTAATTCATGTGAAACACTCTGACAAAGGCCACTTGTAGCATTAAGCTAAAGTGTCACGGTACTCGGATGTAAACAACAGCATTGATTGTACGGTTAATGTGCTACTGAATACGTTGTTCTGCTAATTTATGCTGTCTAAACCATTGGAAAAATGTGTGGAAGCCACTAAATCATATAGAGAAGGACTTAGTAAGCAGGAAGGGGCGCAACATTTTGACACACTAAAGTTAATAGGTCATAAAGATACGTACGAGCAGTATTAATTAAGATATTAGCCTAATAATTCACCTACCTGACCAGAAATGATAAGAAGAAACACGAATATTGTGAAGATTCTTGCCCTAGAAATCCTGGTTCAGATTGGCCAACCACACCTTTTGTTCCCAGTTTTTTTGCACTCTTCTCCTTGATTTGTTATAACTTTTGGCAGTCTATAGTACTCCAAATGTTTTCCCAATCTGAACAATCAGTACAGTCCAAAACATATCAATGCAGTAATCAGCAAATCATGTGAGTTTCATTCGGTTCAGTGGCAATATTGTTTACATTCAGTGCCGCAAATATGGTCTATTGATGATGCGCCATGAAAAATCTCTATAGTATTTACAGCAACTTACTTGTTTCGGGAAACAGTCATATTTTGATAAAGTAACAGGCCACAATATTTACAATAATAGATTTCCGTGTTCACAGTCAGCCCGTTTTTGTTTTGCCAAATCTGTGTCACTGTCTAACAGCACTATTTATCATTAAATGAAAACTAGGTTAATGTGGCTATGTAAATGTAGCCAGGTAGCAACAGCTGTGAATTTAAGTCATTAATATTTGTATTATCTCTTATCTTTAGGCTAATTTAAACTCACAGCCTTAATTTGGCATCTGTGGCTAGTTTAATATGAAAGTTGACATACAGGCTCACCCAGTAAACTTTTTGTTTCTCAGTTTCTTTTTTCAGGTTAAAATGTACATTTACAAGAGAAACTATTCATTTTGTTTTTAATCTTAATTTTTCTAAATCTTCTTTTTGACTACACTAGCGGTAAGGTAATGACAGGTGTATGTATGACGAGCTGAAAGCATTAATTAAAAAAATTATTTTAAAAAAGTTTACAATTATTTACATGGATGATAACATATCAAACCATAGCTGACAATACTAACAATTCAATTTCAACTAACTATTAAGTTAAATAAACAAACTGCAAAAAAAACCCAGCACAAACATTTACCAAAAACAGACGCTTTATAAACGTTTGTGTTGTATTATTCAAACATATATTTACTTCTTTGTTCGTAGGATTTGAGTGGTACATTCCGCGCCAGGACGTTGGCATATGATTGGTTTTCTTGCAGCTGAGGGCGTTACCAAGCTACAGCTTGAACTGTTCCGCGGGAAAATCTTTCCTCGTCCCACATCTATACATCTTAATCCCGCCCAATTCATGTAAACATAAAAGCCATTGGATACGTTTATTGAAGCGCTGTTGTTACCTCAAAGTTCATTGGACATCAGATATGTCTGTCATTCTTTGGGCCGCCTACTTTCTCTCGGAGAACAATGTGGGAAAGAGAGGAAGCGCGTCTCATTGGATGAATCAGATGTAACGGCGCTGCTCATTGGCTACTCCGATTGCCGCTTGTGGACTGCATGTTTTGAACATAAATAAGAGCTACATTCAGCACTTTCTTCCTCAGCAGAGTTTGGAAAGGTCAGAGAGAGTGCATCTACTCGGCAGCTCTCTGACAACAAAGATCAAAGAAGATGGACTTTTAAAACTCCCTTTTTTCGTGTCTTGTGTAATCTGGCGTAGTTATTATGCAGAAGTTGTTTTCTCAAACCTAAATAAGTTAAATTTAAGCCCCTATCCGGGTTGCTGTGCGCTTGCTAACTTGGCTTTAACCCTTTGTCGTCTTAATCGCGCCTGACTGGATCTTATTTTCAACAATCATCCGACGACCCGAGTCCCTTCAGAAATGGATTGTGATTTTTATCCAGGCGACATCAGCCCTGTAAATGATCCGTTCAGCGCCGGGCCCGAATCAGTCCTCAGACCTCACCGACTCTCCTTGCCGGAGATCGGGGCGAGGGGCTCCCCCTGCATGAAGAACCTAGCTTCCCCCGGACCCATGGCAGTGCTGTCTCCCGTGACTAACCTGGCTCTAAACATGAATAATCTCGCTGTTCTTGGAGGGTAAGTGAAGCCGAGCTATTTTTCGGTAGCACGAGTTAAAAAAGTAAACAACTGCAGAGCTACTTCCTGGATTGTTCTGAGGCTGATTACATTTATTGACTTTTTACTGCTCTCCTTATCAATGCCTGGTGCATTTGTGTAATAGTTAAGCTGTTTATATATTGCTATTACATAATACAATACGTTTGAGTTTTTAAGTTTTTTTGCTTTGACGTTTTGATACAGTCAATGTGAGACACCAAAGCGGAAGAAAACGTTGCCCCTCCTGAAGATCCCTTCCTTCGCCTCTGATGCTTCTTCAGATGCAGGTTAGCTTGGAAAGCATGCATTCGTTTTCCTGTAAAAGCTTTAATGCTAGTGAGTTTGTGTATGGCAAGCCTTTTAAACATTTATCTATTGTTACTACCAATTATGTTTGATTACTAAAAGCATCTAAATAAAAAAAGGTCATATTCAACTACTAAGTACTTATTAGGTAATGCTGCTTGTCCTTCAGTTAGTTGTTTCTATTCAGATTAAGTTACTACTAATATCAATTTCAGCTGTCATAGTGTGAAATGCATAGACTTTTTAGTCAGAATGGACAATCGGGCCTCAAGAGATGATAATGATAATGATAATGATGGTGATTTATGATTATGATTATTATTATTATTATTATTATTATTATTATTATTATTGTTTAGAAAGAATGGAAGTCCACCCCATAAATTTAACCTGTAGTGGAGTGTTTACAGACACAATTCCCCAAAAACGAAAAATACATTAGTCAACATTTGAAGTGGGTCAAAACCTTTCATCAAAGTTGTCATAAAACCAAAACAATACCCCTTTTTTTTTTTTTTTTTTTTTTTTTTGGAAAACTTTTTTTTGATTCACTTCAGATGTTGCCTACTGCTGTTATGAATTACCCGAGAGTGTAGTGTTATGGTAACTTTTATAAATCAACTTAATACCTATAATTCTCTTAAATTATTGCATGTGGCTTTAAAAAAAAAAAAAAAAAAGAAAAGCAACAGTAGCTAGAAAGATTAAAAGTGTTGCTAGCCATAAGAGTATGGTGCCTTGTAAGTTGAATAAAAAAGCTCAAATATGTACAAGCAATAATGTATTTGCCTACTAGTAATTAAATTAAGTGCCACTAACAAAAATGTGTTTTTTGAGTTGGCTGAAAGGAATGTTAAAGTGGTTTGCCATACAGTGTGTGGGTGTGTGACAGGTCATACTATTTGGAATGTGAGTAATGTTCTCTATAATTTAGCTCTGCTGTATTACCAGCTTGTACTGGGTTTCTGACCTGTGTCTTCTCTACAGGTCTTGGACTAGAGTCTCCCAGCCCCTTGGACTCTTTGGATGCTGAGCAGAAGTAAGTATGATTCTTCTGCCTGTTGGTCCTCATATCTGACATGCGAGATGGAGCTTGGCTAGGATGCTTGGCTTGAGGATTATGGGTCTAATCTAGTCGCTGCCGTTAGATGGTCCATACATATGCTCAGCGTGTCTGTTTTTCATGGATTAGCTGAGCGTATGCTGTCATCTATCACAGATCACACACACAGAGCCACTGGATATCAGAGCCACACCGCACATCCTGTTATTAAAGGAATGGTTCAGCCAAAAATGAAATGTCATTTGCTTGAGAGTTTGGGCAGAATGACATTCTTTTTAATTGAATAAAACCAATATTTATCCCTTAAAGTTTAGATATAGTATTCACTCAGCATGCATTAAATCTGTGTGCTCTCTGGCAATCTACAGTCTGTGAGACGGTTCTCTTTCCAAGCCATTTGGTGTCGGTGGGAATCCATTTATCTGCAGCCAGGCCTACAGCTGTTTGGGTTCCCCACACATCAGTGTGTGTGTGTGTTGTGTGGCTCGTTCCTGAAGGGGGCTGGGTGAATAGTGGCACGCTTTTCATGCCCTGGGAGAGCAGGCGTTCAAATAGAGCGGTAATATGTGTGGGTGAGGTAGCCAGGGTTACTACAGAACCCCCTTCTTAACTCTAATTCCTCCTTTTTCCTATGCTATGAAAGAGCCACACTCCTTACCTCCTCCCCCTCCAAACCAGCATTCACACTCTCCCCCTGCTCCCTTTTTCCAACAAAAGAGGCTTGCAGAGGGGGTTAGTGTTGTGTGGGCATATGGTAAATTAGAAGACCCCCTCCACCTTTCCTCGTTCTGCTGAGGGCTGTTTTGCATACAGGTGGGCATCGCAGTGTGTCTGTTAAATATAGAGTCGTGAGGGGCCTAGTCTGAGAGATAAAGGACATGAATTGTCGTCTGGGCTTGTTTGGTCGGGGTGGGAGGAGGCTTTGAATACACTAGAAACCGTTCAATAGCGTTTTCTTTTTTCGTCACAGGTTTGAGAAGGCCATGGAGGATGCCACGCACGCAGTTAACGAGTAAGTAGTCATGCACTACAAAGCAGAGGATGCGTTTGTCTGTGAAACCTGTTGTATTGATTTGGGTTTAATCGAATGTTCTTTCTGTTTGTACAGAAAAATGCCCATTCGCAGGATACACTCTTTGCCGGTAAGTTTATTCTCTTGGTTCTTATTTTTATATGCTCTCATTGAAATGTTTGGGTGTTTAAGATGTTAATAAGTAGTTAATAAGCTTATGATTTTTAAAATGTGGTTTATTTTCAGCAGTCATTACTCGCATGACCCTTTAGAAATCATTCTAAAATGCTTTTGTGCTTTAATATACTTAATATACTTTTTACTAGTATTTTTACTATCACTTTTGATTTGATTCTTGGTAAATGTTAAAAATTGATCTGAGCCCAAGCTTTTGAACAGTAGTGCAAGTGTAAATTTAACATTTTCAATGGGTAAAAAAGAACTAACACTTTCTTTCTTCTTTTTTTTTTTTTTTTTTTTTTTGTAGCTGCAACTTTTGGGTCACAGTCCCAATTTAAGGAATAAAGAACCCGATCCCTCGCGCTATGGAGTGTGGACTCGTGCAAATGGCAGTGACAACAAAGAAAACCTGGCTGAGGTGTGTTTTTGATTCTATGTATTCATGCTTAAAATGGACTAGAAATTGCTTTTTGAGCGTTTGCGCTATACTAAAGGATTCGTTATTGACTTGGGAAAGTTTTTGGAATTTGAGGCAGGTGTTGAAATGACTTCGTATTTTCTCTTATGACTTGTTTGATTCAATCGTTTTTTCTTTTGTTTTTTTTTTGTTTTTGTTTTTTTTTTACAGGAGAACTTTGAATTCAAAAAGCCTTCCATGCCTGCATCGCGCTGTCGTACGCGGTCCACCGGAGGCACCAAGGATGCTTTTGCCGGCCGACCCAACTCTGCTCCTGCTTTAATGGTACAACGTGCAATCCTTGGCAGAACCTGTAGAAGAATGTTGTTCTTAAAGGTTTCATTTTGGTGTTGATGTAGTTTAAAAGTTTTGTTCTTTCTCTATTCTCCAGCTTTCCCCACCTTCATCCCATCAACCCGACTCTCCAGAAGAGAGCAGCCCCTTCATATTGCGCCGCCCCTCTCTCTCCTGTCTCCATGATGATGACGATGATGGATTCCTAGAAGGGCTGGTTGATGTAGAGGTGACTTTTCAACTTGCTCTTGTTTTATTCTTACGGAGTCTTTGATTTGTAATTAACTCTTGTGCATTTTGTTTGTGTAGAACGACTCTGAGGTTCCTCTTGGAATGGACAGTCTTCTCACAGCTCCTCTGGTGGCTAAACAAAGTACTGACAGTAATTATTCGGTATGCTGTTACACACTTTATCTCTCTTTGATCTGTTTTTTTTATGGTTATTGATGTGATAATGACCCAAACCCTTTTTATTACTCTCAGCCGGTTGTTCGCTGCCGTCCACGTGGGTTGTTTCGCTCTCCCTCTATGCCAAACCCTGTAGGGCGTGTCCCACTAAAGAGACCCGAGAGGCCACAGGATGAGAACACACCTGTCAGAGTAAAAAGGAGGCGGAGCCTGGCAGGGACGCAAGTTGCACCCACAGAACAGGAGGATGTTATGCCTCATCAGGTCAGACATCACTGGGGAAAAAACAGCAATTGTAATTTCAGTTTATAATTCGAGTCTAACTTTGATCTCTTTCCCCTTACAGGTTCAAAGGTCAAAGTCTTTTAATCACGCACAGATTGAAAGAATGTTGGATTCAGATCCCAGTAATGTGATTGGAGATTTCACCAAGGTGATTAGTGCTAATAATAATAATAATAATAATAATAATAATAATAATAATAATAAGAGCGAACAGAACAAAAAAATGAATAAATAATAAATAAGTTTTTTTTAAGCAATATTTTGTCTTTTTGAAGGCTCCTGCGTTACCCACGGTTGATGGAAAACACCAAGAGTTAAAATACATCACTCCAGAAATTGTAAGTTTGCACACATTAATATTTAGCATGCACATTTTAATTGCTAAACAAGCAGTTTCATGACTTATGTCATCTGATGGAAGCCTGTTACCACCACCATATAT
>JAHKKF010514451.1:0-13336 GCA_019740295.1 Labeo calbasu | reverse complement strand
GGAATGTTGAATCATCACCAGCTGATTGGATAACTGCCAGAGAAATGTCATGTCAAAATAAAAATAAAATAAATTAAAATAAAATAAAATAAAATAAAATAAAATAAAATAAAATAAAAAACTACACTAAACTAAACTAAAATAATAAAATAATATAAAATAAAATGGCTCAGGAAAGTTGAAATGCTGATTGCATAACTGTCAAAGAAATGTGTCAAAAAAATAAATAAAATAAAATAAAAAATAAAACTAAAATAAAATAATAAAACTAAAATAAAATAAAATTTAATAAAATAAATAAAAAAATCTTAGATGTGTAGTTTGAATTCCTCATTAGCAACATCTAATCCAGTTCAGCTACTAACATGGACTAAAAGCTCCAAATTGCAAATAAAATATTTTTGTGGTATATACACTACTTCACATGCGACTTTCGTGGCAATATAAACAGACTCTAGATATAATCAATATGTGTCTATATTTGCATGTACATGCAGTTGTACGTGTGTTTTCACCGTAAAGCTTTCTGCAGTCTCTGCATGCAGTCAGAAGCCAGTGGATGATGTTTCTTTGACTGTAGAAACCTCTGGACGTGCGGCAAGAGGACGTTACTGGGAGGAAAGAGACCGGCACACAACCACAGCAACTCCCAGCCCTTCTCCTCACTGTACCTGCACAAACACACACACCATTTATTTCACTTTCTATTCAAATAAGCACATTAGAATGATTTCTAAACATGTGACACTGAAGACTGGAGTAATGATGCTGAAAATTCAGCTTTGCATCACATGAATAAATTACATTTTACAATATATTCAAATAGAAAACAGCTATTTTAAATTGCAATAATATTTCACAATTTGCAAAATCTTGAATGGTAGTGTATATTGTATATATATTAAGGAGAGACATACTTGACATGGTTTTCAGTCATTTGTTTGATGATCTGGCAGTAGATCTCGTCTTTGAGAGGCTCTGCCTTCAGCGCGCCCTCGAAGATTTGATCCGTGAGCTCGTTCACAGAACGTGTCCGCTTGGACGGATAATCGCCCATATATTTCATTACAGGTGCAGGAGAGAAGGTCAAGGAACGTCAGAAAGACAATAACACCTATGAACTTCTAGAGTTTAGGCTAAAACCAAATTAAATCACATTACTCATTAGCAAAAGGACATTATTTTTAATGTTTAATGTTTAAAATAAAGCGTACTTTAGGACCCAGGTCATATTTTAGCCTGACAAAATTAAAAAAAATTACATTTTGCTTAAAAAATGCAGTCTATTTTAGGACCCAGGTCATATTTAAGCATAAAATCAAAAGGAAATAATATGAAATTATTTTTGCATAAAAAATAATGTCTATTTCAGACTTTCAAAAAAATTAAGAAATTATATTTTGCATTAAAAAATAAAGCCTATTTTAGGGCGCAGGTCATATTTAAGCCCAAAATCAAAAGAAACAAAACCTCTGAAATGCTCACTTTGCACTTTCTCACAATCAGTCAAACAGATGCATCCATCTATGCATCTACGGACTAAAGGATATCAATGAAAGCCATGCAGGCCTCCTGGGAAAGCTCTTCATGACCCACACACTTTTTCAGCAGGGCCTGTTTGATGGGTTCTCGTGTGCAGCACCACAGCTTGTCCTTCCCACGATTCTTGGTGATCATCACTCTACTGAGAGTGTGTTTGGGAGGAGGCCTGGATGAGTGGAGAGGGTCAGAGGTCAATGAGAGACAAAATGCATATGCATTTGAATGAGTTCATCATGTGTATTATGTGACTGCTTACAACATTTGTTCTTTGTTTTCTTTGTTAATTTAATTCTCTTTTTATTTTTTATTTTATTTATTTTATTTTTGAAATTTACAAGCTTTTTTTCTATAAACCTGAATTGAATTAATTTTTTTACTTTTTATTTTATTTATGCAATTTACATACTTTTTCCCTATAAACCTGAATTTAATTCTCCTTTTATTTTGTATTTTATTTATGCAATTTACATACTTTTTTTTCTATAAACCTGAATTTAATTCTCTTTTCACTTTTTATTTAATTTTTTTTCACTTTTGCAATTTACAAGCTTTTTTTCTATAAACCTGAATTAAATTCTTTTTACTTTTTATTTTATTTATGCAATTTACATACTTTTTCCCTATAAACGTGAATTTAATTCTCCTTTTATTTTGTATTTTATTTATGCAATTTACATACTTTTTTTTCTATAAACCTGAATTTAATTCTTTTTTTACTTTTTATTTTATTTATTTTATTTACAAACTTTTTCCCTATAAACCTGAATTTATTATATTTTTATTTTATTTATGCAGTTTACATACGTTTTTTCCTATAAACCTGAATTTAATTTCCTTTTTTTACTTTTTATTTTATTTATTTACATACTTTTTTTCCTATAAACCTGAATTTAATTCTTTTTACTTTTTATTTTATTTATTTCATTTTTGCAATTTACACACTTTTTCTATAAACCTGAATTTAATTCTCTTTTTACTTATTTTATTTATTTTACTTAAATACTTTTTTCCTATAAACCTGAAATTAATTCTCCTTTTACTTCTTATTTTATTTACATACTTTTTTCCTATAAACCTGAATTTATTTCTCTTTTTACTTTTTATTTTATTTACATACTTTTTTCCTATAAACCTGAATTTAATTCTCTTTTTACTTTTTATTTTATTTCATTTTTGCAATTTACACACTTTTTTTTCCTATAAACCTGAGTTTAATTATTTTTTTACTTTTTATTTTATTTATTTCACTTTTGCAATTTACAAGATTTTTTTTCTATAAACCTGAATTTATTTCTCTTTTTATGTTTTATTTTATTTATGTAACTTACATACTTTTTCCCTATAAACCTGAATTTAATTCTCTTTTTACTTTTTGAATGGTGTCCCTATGTAACCCTGTCTGGATAAATATGCTTTTTTATTTTATTTTCATTTAATTTACATAATTTACATGCATTGTGTAGGGACAAAGTGGGGCCAGAAGTGTTGACTGCTCACCTGAAGTAGTCATAAGAGAATTCCTCCAGCGTGTAAGGCTTTATCCTCTCCTCCGTCTCCATTACAGGAACATGGGAAATCCGGATCGACTCCTGCCGTTGGTCTGGTGTCATGGTAACCAGAGCCTGAGCCGCAAAGTCATCAAGAGGGCAAAAGAGAGAGAAAATGCCAGACAGAGAATGTGAGAGGATTTCATAAAAGACTGCAATAATAAATATGAAACGCCCCCTGCAGCCGAACATAATATTATAATAGCAGTACCACGATATCAGACGGAGGTCTAACGACTGTGGGCAGCACATAAACACAGTCGGCAGGGAAATCTCCTCTCTGTTTGGTTCTGTCATTGGTGCCGTGAGCCCAGCCGGACGTCATGACCTGCTCGCCCGTGTCCTGGTCCAGCACAATGAGGTCACCCTTCAGGAAGCTCAGGAACGTTGAATCATCGCCAGCTGATCAGGATAAAATTACATAAAAGAACAGCTGTAAGTGACGATAACTGTAAAAGAAATGTCAGAATCGACCCAAAGTAAAATTAGATATTATAAAACAGAATTAAATTCTGCGTCCAGACAGGGTAATTCATTATTTTATAATAATAGTTATTATTATATTAATACATTTTATTAATTAAAATAATTAATTCAAATGTACTTAATTTTCATGAAAAATTATGACACAAATATAAAAATGTTAATGGTCCTTTATTTTCTTTATACAAAATTTTATTTCATATTTTTTCTTTTTTCTTTTGGGCTGAAATATGATCTGAGCCTTAAATAGGCTTTATTTTATTTATATTTTGCTTTGTTTTGTTTTGTTTTAGGACTGACATGGGCCTTTAAATAGTCTTTTCTTTATGCAAAATGTAATTTCATATTATTTCCTTTTAATTTTAGGCTGAAATATGACCTGGGTCCTAAAACAGGTTTTATTGTCTTAATGAAAAACATGATTTAATTTTTTTCTTTGATTTTGGGCTGACCTGGGCCTTAAAATAGCCTTTATTTTCTTTACGCAAAATGTAATTTTTATTTTTTTTTATTTTACTTTACTTTAGTTTACTTTACTTTACCTGGGCCCTAAAATTTTATAATCTTTAAGCACAATATAATTTCAACATTTTTTAAAATATACAAAACACAATTTAAATAAATTAATGATTTAAAATATAAAAATATAATTTCTTAATTTACATTATGCTAAAATAATGTTATATTATTTTCTTTAGGTTTCAGGCTGAAATACAACATGGGCCCTAAAATAGGTTTAATTTTCTTTATGGAAAATATTATTCCATTTTTTTTTTCTTTGATTTTGTGCTGACCTGGGCCTTAAAATATGCTTTATTTTTTAGGCAAAATTTAATTTAATTTAATTTAATTTAATTGTTTATTTTTTTATTTGAGGTAAAATATGACCTTGACTCCAAAATATGCTTAATGATATTTATGCAATATATAATTTCTTAATTTTTTAGATTAAAATATGACATGGGCCCTAACATAGTTTTAATTTGCTTTATGCTAAACATAGTTCCATATTTTCGACTATTGATTTTAGACTGAAAATAGCCCAGGCCCTAAAATAGGTTTTTTTAATGCAAAACATATTTTTTTTTTATTTGATTTTAGGCTGAAATATAATCTGCCCATGCATTTGTTAGATTCACCCATTTAAGTAAAAGCAAAAGTACAAAGGTCCATTGATATAATAGTTTGTGCCCTTTTCTCTAACCTGGACTGGGGTTGTCCTGTAAGGCCACAACGAACTTAGATCTCTTCCTGAGCCCCTCCAGGAAGGTGACCACCAGGTCCCGTATGTCCTCTGCGTTATTGGAGGTGAACGTGTACTCGTCTCCTTTGATGGTGGCCAAAGTGAAGCTCTGGGCCTGTAGCTTCCCTCCTCTGACAAACACAGAGGCTTTTAGCTTCAAATCATACCAAACCTCCAAACGAATTTCAGAGAAAAGCCGTACCTGCTACTGGAGACAGCAGTGATCTCTGGGAAAGAAAGCTCTAGAAGAACCTGCTCCTGCTCATCCACGAAGTAAACACCTGTCCAGTTTACAGCCACGATCACGTCATTCTTAGGCAGACTAGGACCTTCAGAAACACAATATATCATCATAAATGCCCATCTGTAAACATACAGCACACAAACCTTGTGCAAAATTAATGTGACATGAGCTAACAAGAAATACCTGAAAATTTAAAGGCTTCGTAGAATCTTGAGAATAACAAAGGCCACTTATAACGAGCAAAATCCACAACTTCCTCCTTCACTTTCTGAGGGTCGACCCTCTTCTGGGTGTAGATGCCCTATAAACACAACACAATGGGTTACTAACAGCTTATTACAGTCAAAATCTATAATTATGATAGAGTTCAGAATGGCATACTACCTAGTATTTTTGAAAGAAAGTAGTCTGCAGTGTGTATACTGTGATTAATTTTCTATATGCATGAAATACTACATGTGTCAAATTGTGCAGTATTACAGTACACTGAGATACTATATCCCACAATGCAATGTGCTGGAATTTACTTTATTTTTCTAGTGTGACAAGGGAACCAATAGTAATATCAACTGTGTTTTCTAACATTTATTTCTTCAATTTTTATTTGACTAAAGTGCCAAAAATTAAGACATTGTTATACGTAACTGGATTTAAAACACTAAATTTATGAACTGATAACTGGTTGAATTTCACAAAACTATAGTTAGGACATACTTTATCCCCAAAATCAAAACAAGAAATAAGAAGAAGCATATTTTAGGTTTTTTTTCTCATTTAAAATGTATATTAAAAAAATAATGACAAACATATTAAAAAATCTTAACGGTTCTAAAATAGACTTAATCTTTAATGCAAAGTATAATTCAAGATTTTTTTTTCTTATTTAGTTTTTTTCTATCTTTCTTTCTTCTGCAAAACGAAATCACTTCATTCTCATTTTTTTATTAAAAAATAATAAAATAAAATTAAAATAAATTTATTAAAAAAAAAAAAAAGTATAATTTTTAAAATGTATTTATTGCACTGAAATATCACCTGGGCCCTAAAATAGGTTTTATTTTCTTTATGCAAGATGTAAGTTCATATTGTTCTATTTTTTTTTCATTTTAGGATTTTTGTTATAAAACCTAAATTTTTCCATGTGACATTTTCAGGACAGTTTATTTTATTCTCATTTAAACAATAACATTTTTTTCCTTTACATTTTGGGATGAAATTTGATCCTGACATGTTTTCTTGACAAGTTTTGTGAGATTTTCTTGATTGAACACCACTTTCTAAATGCAATTAGTGAGGTCATGTGACAACAATAGGTTTTATTTACGAATAATAAAAAAAAAACTTTGATTTTGGGCTGCCTTGGGCCTTAAAATAGCCTTTATTTTCTTTATGCAAAATCTAAATTTATTTATTTATTTATTCATTTAGTTATGCATTTATTTATTTTTTATTATGCTTAATGTTCTTTATGCAAAATACAATTTTTAAGGTTGAAATCTGACCTGTGCACTAAAATAGGTTTTATTTACTTTATGTAAAAAATGATATATTATTTTCTTTAGATTTTAAGCTGAAATATGAAACGGGCCCTAAAATAGTTTTTTATTTTTCTTTGATTTTGGGATGACCTGGGCCTAAAATAGGCTTTATGTTTTTATGCAAAATCTTATTTTATTTTATTCATTTTTTATATATTTTTTTTAATTGGGCTAAAATATGGCCTTGGCTCTGAAATATGCTTAATGATCTTGCAAAATGAAATCACTTCATTCTCATTTTCTTTATTAAAAAATCAAATCAAATCAAACAAAATAGAAATACAATTTAAATGTATTTATTGCACTGAAATATCACCTGGGCCCTAAAATAGGTTGTATTTTCTTTATGCAAGATGTAATTTCAATTTTAGGATTTCTGTTATAAAACCTATTAAAAAAATTTCCATGTGACATTTTCAAGACAGTTTATTTAATTCTCATTTTGCTCATTTAAATAAAAAACAATACTTTTTTTTTCTTTTAATTTTGGGATGAAATTTGATCCTGACATGTTTTCTTGAAAAGTTTTGAGATTTTTTTGAATGCAGTTAATGAGGTTAGATGACAACAATATAGCACACCACTCTTTAAAACCATTATCATTTCATACTGCATACTATTTTTTAAAAAAGCAGGCAGTATGCATATGCAGTACACTAGTCTTTAAAAACCACTATGTGAGTGTTGCTATTAACTCAAGTTTTGCACCTTTTTATGCGCAGCCATGATGAACTGAGCCCATCTCTCCACGGTTTTGGCTGAGCTGATCTCTCTGTCTGGGATGTAGGATGGAATAAGACTCAACAGGCGCTCCACAAGGATCTCAGAGCCGTAGTCCACATAATACTGCTGCGACGCCAGCTCCGCCAGATCCTCCTTCTCCAGGAAAAGACCAAACAGATTGGAAAGAGTGCAAGAAAAGCATGCAAGACAATCAAAAGAGAAAGAAAGACAGATAAATAGCAAAAGAGAATATTCCCTTGTTAGAAATACAGGGGGTGAATGCCAACGCAATTTTGTTTTCTGTGTCTGAGGTTCGTACCCGATCACAGCGGTACTCGCCGAACTTGACGCCGCGGACGATCTGCTGGTAGATGAGGTTGGTGGCGACGGCGTCCTCCGCCGGGTCGTGCCACGGCGTGAATATCTCCTTCCTGAAGAACAGCCTCCAGGGGGCGTTACGCTCCTGCGCGCCCTGCTCTTTAGCGTACTGCTCGCACTGAGACACGGCGTCCATCACGTGATCGTTACCGCTGCCCAGAGACGAAACCTGACAAACACAGTCATTGTAAAACAATAGTCAGAAAAACTGTTTTTAGTGAACCCTTGTTTTTATTGAATGCCATATTTGATCAGGCTTTTATGGCTCATAAAGTATGATATGGTAAGAATTAGTGCTGGGCAATGATTAATCGTGATTAATTGCATCCAAAATAAAAGTTTTTGTGTACATAATATATGTGTGTGTACTGTGCATTTTTTTATGTATAAACAACAAGAAAAATACGTTATGTTTATATATGAAATATACTTATATATTATATAAATAATATGAATATAAATACATAAATGTAAATATTTTCCAAATATATACTGTATGTGTGTGTTTTTATATACACACAATAAATATATACAGTACACTCCCATATATAATATAAACAAAAACTTTATTTTGGATGCGATTAATCAAGATTAATCATTACCCAGCGCTAGTGGAGCTCAAAATAATTGTCTTCAAAAATAATGACAAAAATATAGAACATTTTAAAAATACTTTTTAAGAAGAATTTTTTTTTGGTCTTAATTTTCAATGTAACATAATTTCATATTTTTCTTTTGACTTGGGCTGATGTATGATTTATTTTCTTCATGCAAAATGAAATGATATACATACAGTATTTTTTCTGTTGAATTTTAAAACCTATTTTAGAATTTTTCCATGTGATATTTTCATGGCAATTAATTTATTCTCACTTTCTTTATGTACTTAAAAAAAGACTAAATGTATTAAAAAAAAAATAAAAAATAATAATAAAAATAATGACAAAAATTGTATAAAAACTCAATGGTCCTAAAATAGGATTAAGTTTTAATGCAGAATATAATTTTATATTTTTCTTTTGATTTTGGACTGTAATATGACTTTATTTTCTTCATACAAAATGTAATTTTATCTGTTTTAATTTTGTCTGTTGAATTTTACATCTATTTTAGGATTCTATGGGGAAAAAAGGAAATGTACTGAAAAAGATCTTTTTTCTTTCATTTAATTTTGCACTGAAATATTACAATTTATTTTTCTGTTGAATTTTAAATTTTACATTTAGAATTTCTGTTTTAAAACCTATTTTAGAATTTTCCATGTGATATTTTCATGGCAATTAATTTAATTCTCATTTTCTTTATTTACTTAAAAAAAGACTAAAATGTATATTTTTATTTTAATTTCACCAGGCTTTTACATCAGGCTTTTATAGCTCATATGTGGAATGACATAGTGAGAATATGGAGCTCAAATTAATTTTCTTGGAAAATAATGACAAAAATTTAGAAAATCTTAATGGTCCTAAAAAAAGGCTTAATTTTTAATGCAAAATATAATTGCATATTTTTCTTTTGATTTTGGGCTGTAATATGACCCAAAATGGCCCAAAAATGAAATTTCTCCATGCAAAATGTAATTTTATATTTTTTCTGTTGAATTTTAAATCTATTTTAGGATTCTTTTATGGGACATTTTCATAACAGTTAATTTAATTCTCGTTTTCTTTATTTAAATTTTTTTTTTCATTTAATTTTGCACTGAAATATGACATTTTCTTTATGCAAAACGTAATTTCACATTTTTTCCTATTTTAGGATTTTTGGTTCAAAACCTGTTTTAGAATTTTTCTGTGTGACATTTTCATGACAATTCATTTTACTCTCATTTTCTTAATGTAAATTAAAAAAAACATCAGTCAACTGACAGAAGGCAGGTAGCAGATTGTGTACAAGTTTTTTAGTAAATTTAATTCATGTTGATCATTTAGAAGCCTTTGAAATTTGTGTATCAATTATGATTAGTCAAATATACACAATAATTAAGCCAAAAAGACCTCTTGGTTGTGAGTTTGTGTACCTTATCAAACAAAGCGATGTACAAGGAGAAGCCGAAACGATCCTGAAGGCTGATTTTGTCTGACAGCGCATTGCAGAGCTCCATGGCTGTGGTCGCTGAGTCCGTCAACAGGGTTTTTGTGGTTCCGTCCATAAACGTCACCGGCAGCATTATCGGCTTTTTTGATTTCGTGGCCTTAGATGAAATTGTAATAAAGAAGATATCAAACGGACTGCTTTTAATTGTGTTTTTTGAAGTCCTGGAGTTTGACAGATCCTAGAGTTACTGTCTAGTTTTGTTGCATGAAAAAGAATTATACTGGTTATTAATAGGGCTTTTACAATCAGTAAAGTCAGTCATTGATACCTGAAGCTCTAGCCAGGATGGCGGTTGTGTTCTTGTTCCGTTCACAAATGTTCTCCTTAGTCTTTCCTCACAGTACGGAGCGTAACCCGGAGGACCTTCGCTGATGAAGTTCCTCAAATACTACAGGAAGAAGATGGACATGTTAAGCTTGCAATAATGGCAACATAACCAAAAATGGTCAAAATTAACTCACAGAGACCCACTGACGCAAAAGCAATAAAATAATTTAAAGCAATGTATAATACCTATTTTAAATAAATAAAAAAATAAATAATTGAATAAATAATAAATTTAATTAAATTATAAATTACGTGTTGAACTGAATATTACATTTAAAAATATCTTTATTTAAAAAAATGTAAAATTAACTTTAGAAAATCATTTAAAACTTAAAAAATAAATAATTACATTKTTTTTACTTGGAGTTTTAAATTAAAAAATTAAATTAAATTAAATTAAATACATCATCTCTGGCTACAGACACTACTGTCTGTAATTACATATAAATGTACATTTAAATAAAACAAAATTTAAAACATTTAAATTTTAAAAATGCATTTTAATAATTTATTAAATAATTATTTATATACAATATAATATTTTTTTATTTAAAATATGCATTTAAATAATTTAATTAACAATTATTGATCTAATTAAAATGATAGAAAACAGATAACATTCCAAAAAACAAAAACAAAAAAACCCTAAACATCACATAAACAAACAAAAATGCAACAGTGGGCCTATTCTCCTAGCATGCTGGGAAGGCCCCTAAGAAAGTCAAAGCACATATAACTCATGTATAACTCATTTTAAAAGCAGTAAAATTTTATAACCTTGAAAACCCATCATGCAATTTGCTCAGGGGAAGAACGAAAAGAAAATACATCTTCAATATCAATATTTCAGTCTCTGAAGGTTCAATAAATATGTCTGGATTTTAGAAAGTACTTAAATACCAAGCAGACATGATTAAATTATTTGTGTGTGGTTGAAATATTACAGATGCACCAATCACAGGAGAGAAGAAGATTAGAGAAACTTACAGATCCAAAACATAAAAAAAGACAAATGAAAAGAGATTATATATATCTAGAATTTCTCACCTTCACAAACTTCTCAGAAGGAGCGAAGCAGCCGACACACAGAGACATGAGGATCCAGCCGCGGGCGTGACTGCTTTTAGAGGGATTCTGGGTCAGCTGCTTACAGATCTGACAGTAGATCTCATCTCTGTGACAAACAGCAGGAAGAGGAATGCTCAGGGCTGTTTGGGAGTGATTAATCTGTTTTTTTGTCTCAAATATAATAATATTATATTACTATATCCACAATCTGACCTCAGGCCTGGCCGAAGGATGCCGTTGCCGATGATGAAGTGCAGCTTCTCCAGGTTGGATGTGGGTCGGTCCTCCAGCATGCTGTTTCCATGGACTGTATATTCACCATCATTTAGACGCTTTGTCACCTACAGAACAACAACAACAAACAGAGGAAAATAAGGGTTATCAAACTGTTTTTTAAGCTTAAAATATTTATTTGAAGATTTTAGGTTAATATTTCAATAAGTTAACAACACATTCACATGATGACTGTTCTCTAATGCTAAAATAAAATAAAATAGAATAAAATAAAATAACAAGAAAAAAAGACAAAATGTTTAATCATGGAAACTATTTACTTCAAGTACCCCAGAGATTTTTAGGTTAATATTTTTTATGTGACAAAATATTGTGACACATTTACATGTTACAGTTCTCTGATATTAAAAATATACATTTTAAAAATACATTTAAAATTAAATTAAATTTAATTTAATTAAATTAAGGCAGAAAAATATTCTAAATAAAAAAAAGCCAAAATGTTTAGTCATGGAAAATGGTAAAATATTTACATTAATTACCCCAGAGATTTTTAGGTTAAAATTTTGATAATTTAATGAGACATTTACATGTTCACAGGTCTCTGAAATTAAAAATAATAATTTTTAAAATACATTTTAAAATTAAATTAAATTAAATTAAATTATAAAAAAATAAAAAAATATTTACTTTAAGTACCACAGAGATTTTTAGGTTAATATCTTACTAATTTAATGACACATTTACATGTTCAAAGTTCTCTGATATTAAAAATAATAATTTTAAAATACATTTTAAAATTAATTATTCTTTTTTTTATATTAAATTTTTTTTATGAAATTAAATTAATACATTTTGACAGGAAAAATGCACAAAAAGCCAAAACGTTTAGTCAAAAATTGTAAAATATTTACATAAGGAACAGCAGAGTTAATTAAATCAATATATTTTGTTTCTGAAGAAGCTGAGCAGTTTCTTCATTTCCGATTGGTCCAGAGAGAGTTTATGATTCTTAATAACCTCCTTTCAATCTTAAAAAAAGGAGATTTTGTGCAAGAATGCCACTGAAGAATAAGAAATACCCTGACAGTGGCTTATACCTGTGAAATCAATCTCTTGAAGGGGTCACCTAGTTCAACGACCAAAAGCGAGTTCCCAGAAACGAGGGATTAAGGAGGCTGTACCATGATAAAATCACCATGGTAACTGCATCACTCACCTCCTCTGTAATCTTGGACTTCTTCTTCAGGGTGAGCGACACCAGCTTGTGACGCACACTGCTCTTCTTGTGACTTTCAGTGTGAGAGTTCTAAAAGAGTGTCATGAAAACATGCATTAATGCTGCTACATTTGCCCAAATGTATGTGCAAACGTGCTTTTCATGCTGTTGTTGTCAAACATACCTCTCCTTCTCCCTGCAGAGCCTGCAGCTCTCTCTTGTATGTTTTTTTGCCAAGCGTCTCGTAGATCTTGGTCATGACAGGGATCTTCTCGCTGCCGTCGCTGATGGCCGTGTGGTATTTGGGTTCTGGAAGATCACCCATGAAGCGGAGAATTGTGATCCACACGGCCAGAGCCGCCTGCACGACCGCAAACTCATTAGATAAACATTTAGATGCCAACAATGAACTGCCATTCATATCATATCATATTCACATTTTCATATTCATACAAATCATTTTCAAAATAGTTAAAATCTTGAATATTTAGATTATTAGATATTTCTAAGATAACATATCTTTAATATTCGTTAATATGTACAGAAAAGGATTTTTCTTTATTTATAAACAGTATAATTTATATATATATAAATATATATATATATATATTTAATTATATTACACTATATAATAACATTTATTATATATATATATATATATTGTAAAGAGAAATGATGCCTTGAAAAACTAGC
>JAHKKF010514450.1:11374-28208 GCA_019740295.1 Labeo calbasu | reverse complement strand
ATCTCAGACTGAGCGATTGAGGTGTTGTGTTGCTGGATGTAATAATGAACATAGTGGTCGTCATTTACTCCCGACATCTGAGCCGCTGAAGATGCAGTTGATTACCTTTGTTTGTGAAGGGAATGCGCCTCCCGATCTACATATATCCGTCTATGTTCGCGCAAATCGTTTGTGATTCAGCTTCACTTACAGCAGAAGTGAGTACAAGTTTTTTTTTTAATGAATCTTTGCGATCGTCTTTCCTAATAATGTGCTAGTTAGCAAGTTTAGCGGCTAAACGCAGCTAAATGCGGCTAAAGTAAACAGACTCGTTGCTTCACAGAGAGAAGAGAGGGGCGGGGCGAGCAGAGCTCATTTGCATTTAAAGCAGCCTCGACCAAAATGAGATGTTTTTGAAGAGCTGATTTTGGCCAAGTAAAAAGGGTGTAGTTTTACACAACCATTGAGAATTTTTAACCAAAGTATATTATAGAGTTTTCATTAAGACCCTAAAGAATCATATCAACTTGTGGAAAATGGGCATCCGATGACCCCTTTAAGCATCCACATATGGAACATTTATTGTCCAACAACAAATATTTTAGCAAAATGTATATTTAAGTCGGAATTATTGCACACACCTTATTTTTCCCATAAGAGCAGGCATTTGCCAATTTTTGGGTCTAGCTTCCGGTCTCATCTGTGTCCAGCTATTTTTATCTGTACAAAAAAACAGCTTGTTTGCTGCTGGATATTGTAAATTGGTGTGTCTTACTGTATTATTTTAATGCATTATCTTAATTACGAACACGCTGGTTTGTAGTGCAAACAGTTTTACAGTTTACTGCATGTTGTTATTCTTCTCATAATTTTTCCCTGTGGACCCTTTTCACAAGACTGTGATGACACGTTTCAACGGTCATCAGCAACTTCCTCTACAGTTTTTTATATTAAGATTTTTTTAAATGTATGTATATTTATAACACTGTATTTTGTATTATAGCACCTTTCAATCAAACTACGAAAAAAAATTGTTAATGCTAATGTTTCTAAAGCAGCGTCTATGGGAGGGACAGTAAATTTGACATTGTTCTCTCTTCTGACTGCAGTTATCAGTCGTGAAAAGAATATTGTGGACTTTTTCTTTTGCTATTTGAGCAAATGGGAATGCAAAAAAAAACACATTTCTGGTACTCGCCCATTCACTGCTCTTGAAGATTACCCAACTATGACGACTTCTGCTGCTGAGAAACCCGGAAATGTGAAAAAGGTCTACCACAGCTAATGAATCCAAAAGTCTCGGCCATAGGCTTACTTCCACGTTGAAGAATAAGGTGGATCATTCACTGAAGTCTATGAAGTTTAGCGGAGAATTGCATGCAGAAGGCTTATGCACTTATGATAGGAAATATGTCCATGAGTTTCTAACATTCACAGACGGAGAATATACCTCATGCATCTCTAACGCATTAAACAGCGCAAGTAGCCTATCTGTCAGCACGTATGTCTGTCAAAGCATCTGACGGGGGCAACCTCTTTAAACTACACATAATATAAAGCATGTCTCAGGTTTAGGACAAATTGGATTATGCACTTTCCCCACAGCTGCTCACTCTGTGTCTTGCGCTATTTTTCAGAAGTGCCTGATTAAGCTGTATAGCATTATATAAACAGCATTACCTCTTACCATATCGCTTATAAAAAAAAAAGTATATCAATATGTCATACAAACTTGACATACTTCTCAGCCCTACCATTCAACTCATGCCTTAAAGGGATTGTTTATCCAAAAATGAAAATTCTGTAATTAATTACTCACCCTTGTTGTTCCAAACCTGTAAAACCTTCATTCATTTTTGGAACACATTCAGATATTTTTTATGAAATCCAAGAGCTTCCTGAATAAATGTAGGGTACAATGGGGCTAAAGGTGCCCTGGGGCAAAAGGTGCCATTGATATTATTTTCCTCTAAACCACTAAATGGCACAAAAACAAGGCGTAGCACATTCCAAAACATTCGCTTTTCAAGATGCACATGCAAATTTGTCTGACCATTGATGCTATCGCGGGCAGCAGCGCAAAGCTGACTTTGTGCTTACTTGATCTAATATTTGATGGTTTTTAAAATGTAGATTTAAGTAGCAAATGAGAATCGCTAATATTACTGCTTATATATTGAGACAAAGGTCTTCTTAATGATTTTCAGTTTAGTTTAAGATAATAAAAGCAACGGTTTTTAAATAAAGAAAGAATATGTAGAAGTATGGTATTTGGGGTAAAAAGTGCCCCTGCTGTTGGGGCTAAAAGGCACAATAATAAACATGATAATTAATAGAAGGCTGACTTTTCCACTTGTTGACTTTACATTGTTAGATTCAGATGGTAAATATCATATATTATGTTGGGTGTCATAATATATGATGGTTTAAAATGAAACCATCATATTTAACTGTCACTCCCATTTTTTAAAAGAGACTTAAATCTTTACAATTCATGAATGAAAACATTTTGTAATATGATTTTGATGTACATTTTCCGTGGTAATGCAATGTCTGATTTTAAAATGCCTTTCAGAGAATGAATGAATTTTGATATTTTAAGTTTTGAACTGATATAATTTCTTATGATTTCTGTTGCGTGATAGGGAAAAAGGCAACGAAGAAAGTCTTTTGTGACAAAGGTCAGAACTCATCTTATGATGTAGATTTTTTAAGTTGCACTCTTGACATATAGTAATCTATTCCTTTTCCTAGAATTACTACATAATTTCTATCACAAAAATATGTTAAAATATCTATTTAGGAGTCTTAGACCTTTTCAATGATGTATAGTTTGTCATGATTAGATTTGGATTTATTTGTAATATGGTCAAGTAAACGTCCCACCTGGGGAACGGTGACAGTTAAAAGGTTAAAAACATGATATTAATCATATTATAATAAAAAAATATAGAATTTATTGTTACTACAAATTTATATTAAATTGATCTCCTTCAATGCTTTCAGAATCTTTATTTTTTTTAAATGATTTTGTTTCTGTACTTTAAAATATTTTTATATTAAAATATTTTAATGACAATTATATTTATAGAACAAAAATGTCTTATTTTATTTTTCAAAAATAGAAAATAGCACAAACTTTGCTAAAGTGATTGTTTTGAACAAGTTTTGAAGAATAACTTACATTAGCTAAAAAAAAAACATTTTAGCCAAAGTATTTATATCAATACTGTGTGCCTTTTGCCCCTTGCCACCTCATACATTTATAAGACTTTGAAACAAAATAAACAACTTGTATGATTCATTTTCACACGAAATCTGTTGCTCCATAAATGTTCAATACGAACATATGTATTTTTTTCTGCAATTATACTTTTTAGAAGCAGTGAAAAGCACAAGGTGTGCCTTTAGCCCCATTCTACACTAAAGTTTAATTACTATTCAATTAAATTTCCACTTTCTGAAACTCAAATAGGTTTAGAACGACATGAGAGTAAGTAAATAATGACTTAATTTTCATTTTCAGGTGAATTTAAAAGGTTTCTTAAAATGTTTATATACTGCACAAAAAAGACTTCCAGACTTTTCCAGTTAAACATCTAAATGTTTACAAAGCGAGACTACAAATTTACACAAAAAGCCTAACAGCGTAAGATGTTAATTTTCTTTATTAAGATTTATTGTTTTTCCTCGATTTGCAAGTTAATGTTGCAGTTTATGCATATAACAAGAAAAAACAACAATTTGTCAATGAGATAAAAAAACAAACTTCATATATTCCCTGAAAATAAGTCTTTTCATCTGACACAATCTAGCTTCTTTTATCTAGGCTGGACAAAAACTGATTAAAAAAAAGATTGTTTGCATTTTATTGAGCAGATTCCCATCACAGCTTTGTTAGTGTGACTCAGAGACATGAATTCCGCTGCCATGACACGTGCTATTCTAGACTCTTCTCATTGTGCTCCTCTTACTTGAGTGAGAGCGATGTTATATATTCTCACCAGTAAATGAGATTGTCCCGTAGAGTGCCTTAGGGTCTCTGATAGTGCAGTCAGGGTGAAAAGTGGTGTGGCAGCATAAATTAGCACCTGAGCCCAGAGAATTTCGCAAACAGCGGGCAGGAGAGGATTCAGATGGCACCTGTCCACTCTGTCTGGCTTTCTATTATCACACAGACAAGGCATCAATTAAACATGGCGGGCACAGGCAGCGATACTGTCAGCTTGTTATGCATGTGTGTACACAAGTCTGGCGGCCTCTCGGATGCCGCAGTTTAGAAAGTTGCGGAAAGGTCTCCCTGGCTTTGTGACGGGTTTCCACGGCAACAGGGGCGATTTCACAACACCAACCGTTTCCAACTCAAACCGACTTCCATATGTTTCTGTCCCTCCCTGGGAGACCAGTGAAGCTCATTTAAACTTATTCATCTCTCACCAATCACACAGCCAATATTGATGTGTGTACAGAAGTACAGAACTAATATAATAAATAAAAAAAAAAAAAAAAGAGGAAGAAGAGGGCGGTGGTGTGATTTACCTGACCGGAGGGGTCGTAAAGCACTGATTCATCTCATATCATTATCCAAAGTGTTACACTGGGGTGCCTTCATACTAGCACAGACATATTAGAGAGAAGAACATGAGTAATAGAATGAAGACGGCAGTTTTTTTCCGTTCTTTTTTGCTAACAGAGCACGCTGTGTTTCCTCCTGTTGTTATTGAGTAGTTCATATTGGTAAGTGCTGTCGGACCTAATAGAGTCGGAGTTGCTATTGGTCCCATAGGGAAAGTGGAGGCCATAATCGGAAAGTGAAGAGGAAACTGCTGCAACTAAGCCTGTGGAGTGCTGAGCGAAGGAATTCATGAGTAATTAGAGGCTGCATTTAGTGAATCCTTGCCCTCCTCTCGGCTGTTATCCGAACGAGTCCCTATTCTGCATTTAGGGGATCAGAAAAACAATCCGACAACATTCGCATTTAAAAAAGCACATGACGGAAAAAACAGACACACTTGCTGCGGTGGCACATCTGAAACATTTGTAATTTTGCTTCAGGGTTAAAATGAAGTTTTATTACCGTAACAAAGCATCTCTTCCTTGCATTGTGGCTGGGATGTGTGTCAGGGGGATAAAGCGGCTTCGTTCTGACGGGAGGAAATCATATTGATGTGATAAAACACATGGCGCGATCTGCATCCATCATGCCCGCCACCGCTAAGGACATGAAATACAGCGTCAATGGCCCCTCCTATTTACATGAAATGATTGAATGTGTTGTCCTTTAAGGAGAATGTCAAGCCGTTGGACAGCCCCTATTGAATTTCCCCGACTCGGCCCTGCCAACCACACTTGGTGATGTCTAAATGTTGGCTTGATGGATTGGAGTCAGAGAGTTTGTGACGGAAAGCATTCAGGAGTGTCTGGGTAAACACTTGTAGGGCTGCGTTTTCACATGAAGGACGGAGGTGATCGGTGGTGGGGCTTGTCAGCTTTTTGCCTTTGCCCTCGAGCGAGGTGACACAAGAGCAAGCTGGTGCGTGAATACGAAAAAGGATGCGTGAGATAATGCTGGCATCTTGTGTTTTGCTCATATCAGTATTGTTAAACTAATCGCACCTCTTATTTTAAAATGTTTTGATGAGAAAACTGCCGACAGAAAGAAAGTGCCGAAAGAAAAATCGTCGCATTGTTTTACAAAGGATGATTTAGCACCCTTGGAAGTGTAAGGAGAGCGTGCTCTGTTCACTCATCTTTCTTGTCTAGCAGGCACGAGGCTTTGTGATTAATGAAAATTTGCTGTGATCACTGTTATGGACCGAACACTAGAGGATGTGTATAGGACGGGCTGATTTGTCTTTTTCTTGTGGCTGGAGGCTTCAGCAGGAACCCTGCTGTCTATATTAGCAGTTCAACGACTGCAGAAAAAGGCCCTCAAAATAAAGTATGACCCTCAGGACACATGTTTACGAATTGTTACACAAGAAGTGTTTATTGTTCTCTGTCAGGGATGTTGTTTTACTGTCTGGGGACTGGCTTGCAGAATTGACAGTGAAGCAGTGCCTTGTTCCTCTCCAATTACCAGGCTCAACAGCATTTTTTTTCCTGCACTCCCTCCTGTTTTAGTTTGACATTTGCAAGATGGCTTTCCTGAGTAAAACAAACAAGTGTCTCTTTGATTCTCAAAGGTATAAAAGGGTACCCAAAGCATTAGCCTGATGTTCATAAACCAACATCGATATGTCATACAAGGATGCATTTTTTTCTTTTCTTTTGATAAGTAGTATATAATCTTGCTGTTTCACTGTATTATAAAAGAAAGATAATGCACTTTGTATAATAATTATGTAAGTTCACTTAACTATTTACACTATGATTTTTACATGATAATAATAAACAGGTTGTTTTCTCGGAGGAGGCATCAAAAAATTGGATGAAAAAAAAGTCATTGTACAAAAATAAAACAATGCAAATATTACAAAATTTGACATTTAAAAAGTGTATAAATCACAGTTTTTTCTAATGCATAACTGTTCAATAGTGCTGGGCGATACATCTAATATTAGCGATAATATCACTATAATTTTGACAACAATGTCAAATTTGAAAATTTCGTGAATATCGAATATTTTCAATTTAAGCACGCTTTCCCAAAAGAACGTGCTGAACGTCCAATATTACATCCGCTTATGTATTACCGCGCAAGAGAGGTGGGGTGCTCTACACGCCTACACGAGCATTCATGAGTGCGGTTGCCAGATACCAAGAGTTCATATCCCTGAATCAGAGCTTCACTGTTACAAGGATACATTTTCTGCCTGGTGTTGTGCTTATTTTAAGCTATCTCGCACAAGCTCGTTCTTCATTGCGGAAGCGCCGACGATGATCTAAAAGCACCGACAAACAAGTTGGAGTTTAGCGATCAAAATGAACGTAGTCTGTTTTCTGTCATAAGATCTCAACTGTATTGTTTGCGTTTGTGATCGCTGAATAAATGTACTTACTCATCCGCTGTTGTTTGAATAGAGAAACATAGGCTATTGCCATTTGGAATTACTTTTAGGAATTTCACTGTTATAATATTTTTCATTTATTTTACCAGTTTTTATAATGTATAAATGGATAAATATTTGATATTAATTTATATAGATAGATAAATAATATATATTTATAGATAGATATGTGTTTATGTATGTATGTATGTATATATATACTGTATATGTGTGTGTGTGTGTGTGTGTGTGTGTGTGTGTGTGTGTGTGTGTATATAAAAAAGTCTATAATGACTGTTATATCGTCATAATGTATTATACATACATAATGTATACATAATGTATCATAAACAGAGTGAATGTGCATTACGCATTATAACAAATGACTGCAGAGGGCGCCAACGGCCTGACGATTGTTTTTACACTTTATTCTAAAGCTCCATCTAAACCATGTTTAATATTGACTCAACAACATTTAATTCAAATGTCCACTTAATCTTTAATATTTGTCCATTTCTTTATGATAGAAATGCTACAGCTAATGCTCATTTCATGAATATGTGGATATGTATTCTCCTGTGTTTGCGTAGGTTTATGAATGATTTACCTTACAAATCTGATGAAATTATGCACATTGTGCTCCCAGATGAATGCTATAATAAACCCAAACTCACAACATGCAGAGATGAAGTTTGAAACGCCCCAGACATGTAAATGATAGTTTGTGTAGCAGCATTTTATTGTGAATAGAGCCACTCTGAGATGCATGTACGTAACCTACTCGCATATAAATAATTAAAATGCATATATTAAACCTGCATCACATATATTTATTTAATTATATTGTATAATTTGTGAGTTCTAAACAGCATTATGCTTTTTTCTGATTTTTAAATTGGTTTAAAATGTGGAATGTGCCACTTCCGGTATTCTGCCATTTACTCAACGCGGGCAAAATGCAGTAGAGGATTTTTCAAAATCTAATACTCAAATAGAAGCGGGGAATCATTCCAGCCCTACTTCAGATGCTCTAAAAACATGATCTGTGGGTTTATAGCGATCAATGGACCATTTTCACATTTCCGGGTTTCTCATAGCGGAAGTCGTCATAGTTGGGTAAAATCCAGAGCAGTGAATGGGAGAGTACCACAAATTTATTTTTGCACTCCCATTTGCTCAAATAACAAAAGAAAAACTCCACGATAGTGTTTTCATGACTTTTAATCAAAGGAAAAAAATCGAGAGAGACTGATGTCAGCAGTCAGAAGAGAGAACGATGTCAAATTTACCGTCCCTCCCATATACGCGGCATTAGACACACCCTCACATTAGCGTTAACTCGGTTTTTTTGTAACTTGATGAAAATATCGGGCCGTGATATAATACAAAGTATAGTGTTATAAATGTGCATACATTTAAAAAAAAAAAAATCAAAATATGAAAAAAAAAAAAAAATTCAAGGATTTATGATGATGATAACCGTTAAAACACATCATCACAGTCTTGTGAAAAGGGTTCATCGGTTTGTTAAAATTAAAGGTACATCTCTGTGTCTGTGACCAGCGTTTACTGAGCTCTAATGACTAATAATGCGAACATAAGTTAATATATAAAATATAGAATTCTTTAAATAAAATATACTGTTTAAATGGTTACTGCCTTGAGTTATTATTTTGTAATAAATGTAAAATGCTTAAAAACACTACATTGAAAAGATTTATACTTGGTTTGAATAAATAGAACAGCCAATTAATTACACTGTTAACCTAAAAATATAACACAGATTTTTATTGTGGTAGTGTAAGTAATGTTTAGTCTATATATATATATATATCATTACTATATCAATAGTTGCATAATTATGATTTATAATGAAGTATTGGTAGATAAGGGGTATAAAGCATAATAAGGTATAACTATTATTGTTATTTCTATTATTGTTGATGTTGTTATTCATAATGATAATAACAACAACAATAAATACAACTGATGTTTACAACAACTATAAATAACTAAAATAATTAGAATATTTTTTATATACTGGTCACGCAAACCTGGCATGGGTAAAGGAATGTGTCTCATTACTGTAATGATAGCTGCATAATGGTGGTACATAATCCATAATGAAGTATAAGCTCATGATGTGTAATGAATCTTACCAATTCAATTAAATCATGCTATAGCTGTAATACTTGCACTCATTCAGAAATTGTAATTATTTAGAAACACTTACATTCACAATTGGAGGGGTTACTACCCATTTATCTTCACAAATATAGCTGCAAGCAAAGCATTTCAAAGCATACAGAAACAAAAGTCATGTCACTGAGATGTTTATAAGCCATGAAGGAATTACACTGTTAGCCACCTTATTGTGGTAGATAACTCTTTGACAAAGGCCCACAATAAGCCCACAATAAGCCACCTAAGGGCTGTGCCACATCCTTAAAATGGGATTATTGTATCTACCGGGATCTATAGATCGTCTGTAGGGAGAGAGAGCTGCAATCATAAACCATTCATTACCATCTCTTCTATTTTCATTCCACTGCAACACACAATCCCGTCCTTTAAGCATCTCTGAATACCAAGTCTGGTGGACCTGTAAGAGCAGAGGCTCCACTGAAACAAATGGCCTTGCTTACACTCCCTGCAGGGACTCTTAAAGATCAGGATCAAGTGTGCTCTACAATTAGACCACATCAATATGGACGCTGATAGATGGTGATTGGCCTTGGAAAGAAACACAGTGGGAGCTACAGCACAAAATCTCAAACTCTTGCAAACAGACAGGCTATGCGTTTAACATCCTGTTCTTTCACACTGAAATGCACTTGCAGAAGCAGAATTGAAGGTTGCAGTGATGCACTTTAAATACTCTACTAAAAGAGAAAGCTGAATGCAAACTTTTATATAACATTCCATTCATTTGTATGGAACTGATTTTTTTAGTAATACGCAGTAAACCTTGTTTTATAATTAAAGTTGATATGTCAAGATCACCGATTGTTGCGAAATAACTGGAAATGGCTCAGAAAAGAACTCAATCAACAATTTGGCTTGACGACCCCGTTGCAGGATTGTCGGCTACAATATCTGTCCTAATTTGTTTGTCAAGCATTATTTATGCAGGAGCAGTTTGTAATCCTTTCACAGATGGTCTATTGAAGCTCAGTGCCCAATTTACAGACTCCCCCATTTTTTCTTCATGACCAATCGGTTCCTCACAATTGACGACTATAAATCCAAAGAATGCCGCCTCGGTGCTGTTGGCATTCCACATGTGCTTTCATCCCCCAAGAACGTCCCTTGGCCAAGTCCCACACATCTCAACATCCCAGGCCGAGTGCGGTTTTTTGGTAGGGCCGTTTGAAGGAGGCGCTAATGAGACGGTCTCTTGTGTATCAGCATGTAAACACTGACGGGGTGTGAACTATGGCACTGCTGATTCCCATTTGGTTCAATTACAGCTGAAACCGAGAGCATCAGTGGCACCAGCTCTTTATGGGTGCGCGCCTGTTAGCAATGGCCACATGCTCTCCAGACAAAAATGGGAATAATCAAAGTCCGTAATTATTTGGCCAGCGAGGGGTGACGGTATGTTTTCTCTTGGCTGATGCAAGTAGATGTGCTTTCAGACATGCCTATAGATGGCAAAAGAAGGCAAACTGTTATAACCTCGGTCCACCCTGAAGGGCCGTTAGAATATGGATGTTTCATGCAGGCTTGCATCAGATAAACAACATTTCACAGCAAAAGCAACATAAGATGATAGCAGGGTCTGGTCTTTTGGGGGAAGAAAGAAACTGGGTGTTTTAGAGACACTCAAAATCTAGGGAAGCATGAAATGAAAAAAGGTAATATTTCTTAAATAATGGATAAATGACCAATATTAAATTATATGGTTTTGTATAAATAAAATAAAACACTGAGGACAACTGAGGGGCTCATACGCAACTATTACAGAAGGTTCTAACGCTCACTGATGCTCCAGAAGGAAACACAATGCGTTGAGAGTCGGGGGGTGAAAACGTCTTGAAGATCAGTGTAAGTTGAACGTATATTGTATGTTTAGAAATATATTTTCATAAACAAAACATAACATTTTAGTTAAATTGTCTTGTTAAAATTTGCAGCAATAATACTTGGGTAACACTGTTGACAGTCAATTAATCCATTTTATCCATGTGCTTTTAGAGGAAATATCATCATACTGTGCAAGTTATGCGAGAATAGGACAAACCATTCCTTTTGGAGGGGTTCTAGTGGGTAAAATAGTTGACAATGGTTTTTCAGACACAAATAAAACAAGTTATATCACAATAAACACTTATTTTTTAAGCACACATCCAAATGTCTTATAATAACTGAAGGCAAAACTATAAAATTAATTTATATTTGAGGTAATTTTCATGTTTAAATGCAGAGTAGAATGAGCAACTTTACAAAAATCAGACAGCTGAATACCAGGGTTGTATGTGATATGAACATCATTTTTGAACAAAATATATGGCTTTTTCAACATATAGTAGTGTGACTGGGAGAAATATATTTGTGTACTAGAAAATTAAGCATTGGGGCTTTATATTGATAAAAATATATTAAAAACATACTTCATGGACATGAGATGTACCCACAATTATAGAATGACCCGTACACATCTCCATTCTGTTCAAACGTTTCCACCCCCCAGCTCTTAATGCATGGTTTTTCCTTTTGAAGCATCAGTGAGCGTTTGAACCTTCTGTAATAGTTGCGTAAGTCCCTCAGTTGTCCTCAGTGTGAAAAGATGAATCTCAAAATCATACAGTCATTGGAAAGGGTTCAAATACACAAAAAAATGCTGGAAAACCAAAGAATTTGTGGGACCTGAAGGATTTTTCTGAAGAACAGCGTGCAGTTTAACTTTACGACAAAAAAGGGATTTATTTGTTTATCACTAAACAAAAAAAAAAAAACAGCTGTGGATCATTCAGGTAACAACACAGTATTAAGAATCAAGGGGATGTAAACTTTTGAACCAGGTAATTTTTTATCAATTCAACTATTATTTTCTCTATACGTAAACAACTTTTATGTGAAATATCTTATTCAGGTCAGTACTAAATAAACAATGATATGCGTTTTGTATGATCCCTTTTATTTTGGTAAAATAATTAACTGTTAATGATTCTGAAAGGGAGATGGCGAAAAACTTTTGACCTCAACTGTATATTGTGCATTCTTTTTAAAAACAAAGAATATCAGAGAAATGTGAAGGTTTTCTTTCACCGTCTATGGATGTTCAGCCTGCCTGTAGTGACTGAGCTTAGTTCCTCTATTCTGTTCCTCTGCATGGTGTCCTTTTTACTTTTTCTCAGCCCCAGTGCAGCTGGGATCATGGGCTCCGGGCCGGGCCGTCTGCTGTCGCTACCCTGATGGTGATGTCTTGGTCTTGGATGAACTGGAGGAGTCTGACTGGGCGCCAGGGCACAGGAGTGGGAGGAGAGAGCAGGTCATTCAGGTTCTGGTTGGTTTGCTTGTGGCATATTCTCAGAGGGGGGCAGGACTAATGATGGAGATGATCGCGTATTCGTTAATCACTGCCACTGGGAGAGGGGAGCACCCGAGGAGGCTGGATGGAGATCATAAAGTCAGCTTGGCAGAACTCAAACAGTTCAAGACCCTATGGAGCAGCACATCAACACAGATATA
The DNA here is from genome assembly GCA_019740295.1 of Labeo calbasu. Classification (NCBI taxonomy): domain Eukaryota; kingdom Metazoa; phylum Chordata; class Actinopteri; order Cypriniformes; family Cyprinidae; genus Labeo; species Labeo calbasu. Next base: position 15,546 of record JAHKKF010514450.1, on the reverse strand, counting down.
TGCAGGCGGTAGTGAAGGTGGACCAGAGTTAGATTACAAACGGAAGCTTTCTCAGTAACAAAAGCAAAATTTCACCGTCACATGAATAGTAATAGGCCTGCTCTGTCATCACAACCTTTCACTGCAACCCCATCACCACAAACTGACATTTTTCTCCACCTTTGAGTGATTCTGTTTAGCATAGTGAGGTTATGAAAGTGGCTGAGTGCCCCCATGATTCTGAGGGATGTGACTATATACGACATTTATGTACGGTATGAGAATTTATGAAGGTTAAATGTGCTATTCGAGGATTCGTTACGTCTTATCTTCCGCAAGAACCTTGAACAGATGGGCCATTTTCCTTGTGTAATGAACACTTATTAACAAGGGGTCAAAGTGTTTAACATCTTCATTTAGTCTGTCTTTTACCTCTATGCTGAATTAATGTCGAAACGACTCAGAGCTTTCTCAGTTTTTAGTCTCAGATTCCTCTTGACGGTCGGATATCACAGTAAGCGCGGCAGCTGGAAATGAGGCTTTACTCTCTTTGACCTTTTAAGAGTCATTAGAACAAGGTAATGTCACACTCTTTCCTATGGAAATTACAAATCTGCTCAAATCGGCCCAAGTACTGCAAAGCCCACTCCCACAAATGACTAAATAAGAAAAATCCCAGTCTGTTACTCCATAGCCCTCTAGGTTCTCTAGTTTAAAGGTACAGAACCAGCTCGAAATGGCAGAACCACTGTCCTTGTTTTGGCATTCTGCATTCGGTTTGTTTATCTGTGAATATTTACACTTGTCAAATGAATTTGAGGCCTCTTCATCACTTGTATTCTCTAAACACTGCAGTCAAGCCACTGCATCCATCTATATGGTCAATTTTTAATGAGTTCAGTCAAAATGACTTAACAGTGATTTTTGTTCTTTTTTCTCTTCTGTTTTCGTTTTGTTGCTGACTTGTCTGTTCTCAAACCTCAGAGCCAGCTCTTACCTTTCAGAACAAAAATCCCCTGGTGCAGGGTTCTTTGTCAAAGTACTGCCGGCCAGAGGAGAAAATAGGTCATCTGTTTTGATCAGTGCAAAATGAGTAGAATTCTAGTTATATATTTATTTCTCTGTGTTAGCTCAGAGCTCATTACTGCCAGTACTATTAGTTGACCCGAAGCATTCAATGACCACTAAATTGTATTCGGGAGGTTACCACAGAAACTGTTCTCTCCTTTCCCACCCAGCGTAAATTGCAGCAATGCTTAATAACAAATGCATACCGTAATTTCTGCGTCTCTTGTTCCTCATGCTAGTCTCAAATGCAGTTTTTTAATCAAAGGGGATGGGAGGATGAGGTGGGGGGGCAGTCTGGTGCAGACATGTCATACATTTATAGCAGTACAGTGGGAGCGTATGGCTGTCATGTCTGCTGTTACTAAGCTGCAGCAATGCCTCTCCGACACCACTGTACCCTGTAAACACATGCAATGCTCCTCCAGGGACCTCCCTGTTTAACATGATCAAAGCGGCAACGGTACAAAATGCAATTTGATGCGACAGACTCCTCGCTTTTGCACGCGTAAAATTCATAGTGTGTTTGATATTACCGCGTACAGAGGCTGATTCAGACAGAACATGGCGTTTTCTCTTGTTTCGCCTTGTTAAAACTCTGCCTTAGCCACTTTTGTGGTGAAAAAAGGCCCACCCTCAAACCTAATTCGATATGCTTACTTTTTTTATAGGGGAAAATCTCCTCAACCACCACCAGCATGTCCCACATCCACCCGGATGACGAGACGCCAGCCATTGTTTGCCAGAACACCCACTTCACTTTAGACAACCGCTTTAAACAGATATTTAAAACTCGAATACGCACTGCACCAGATTCCCTCCAACTGAACAGATGCCGAGTGACAGCGCAGACGATTTAGTGTGTTAAACTGCACAACAAACTCAGCCCCCCGGTGTGCATCTGTAGGTCATTTCAATAATAACACTGAGAAAACAGTAACCGCTTCCCTTAAGGAAGACTTCAAAGTTTTCAAATTAGTTCAGCACTTTTGTGAAAGAAAAAAAAAAATAATGAGAGACGATGATCTCTGACCTTTACCCGTGCTCCCATTCTCTACTGTGATTTGACAGAAATAGAGGAGGTGACTAGATGAAAAACTGTTGGCTGATTGCATCTACCAAGTGACAGCCAAAAATAAGGCTGGAGCCTGATAGACAGCAGAGGTTAGCACCTCTATTTCTCCAAAAGCGCGACAAACACACACTATCCATCTGTGAGAAGTATTGATTGCGGTTTTGCATGTCCGTCACATAAGGTATTTCTTCATTTCCAGTGCAGACTCTTAAGGTATGAGACTGCTGTCAAATATGTGGCCAATTTGGAATGCACTGAAAGGCTGCAAAGTTTTATTTTCCCAACAACCTATGCATTTCATCGCTATTGCTGAAATTGGTGCCGTTTCAGAACACAGAGGAATATAAAAACATCCAACACAGCAATTTGACCTATAAGCAACAAAAAAAGAATAGCGTTTGTATTTGCTCCCAGCTGCGAAGCTTAAATGTGTTAATTTGCAGACCTGAGCTGCGTGTTTGAGGAGAGAGATGGCCCACAGCGCAACTGTATCCCAGATGATCTCACTGAAAAGAGTCAGGGTTTATAGGGCTGAGAGCACTTGATCGTGGACCAGAGCTTTGGAGGTATCCAGAAAAAACATCAGTGGATTTTAGGTCAGTCCCTCTGCTGCCCCACATGGAGAGGAGGCCAAGAGCTTCTCTTGGCCTTTAATGTTTAATCAATAAAACCCACCCAGCTCATGACTACAGGCTAAAATATTTTGGCTGAAAAAACCTGCACGCATCTGAAAAATGTGACAGGGAAAGGTCGATAGATTTTCCTCTCTCTGCAGGTGTGATTGATTATAACTGACCGGTGCTGGGTGATGCAGGACTATAAGAGCTCAGCCATTCATTAAAACACATCAGGAGCCACACATCTGCAATGAAGGTAGATAATAACAGATTAGACAGGAAGATCTTACTACATCTGACCTTTCCTATGGCATATTCTTTTTCATTTGCACTCTTTCGTCTCCCCTAGCTTTGCCGCTTGATTTTTTTGACACTGTCCTTTTCATACTTCTTTCCTCTCGATACGCTCAGAGGTGTTTGTGTCTGCATGCAAACGCGTTTTCCTGCATAAGTAGTTGTCGGTATGGACCATGTTGTTCTCGTACGTCATTATTAGCAGTTGGAGCTCAGAATAGAGGATTAATTATAGGGGGTTTTGTAGTACTTTACTCTGCACAGCTAGAGCCCATTTAAAGACTTAGCGAGCTGGGGACTTTCCAAAAGTCTCTCATTTAATCTTTTCCACGAGAATGCTTTTTTCCCCTTCAATTTTAACATATACATAGTCGTGTTGCCTAATTATAACTATACAGCAACGAATGAGTCGCAGTCACCCACACAAACATACACACAAGAGAAAGCAATGATCAAAGCGAGCGCGTCGCTTTAAAAAGGCCTGCGTTAGACTCATTTCACTAAAGGCTCTTAAAACCTACTTAGCGTGGGGAAAAAAAATACACAAAGCATTAGCCCTCAGAATGCCAGGCATATGTTATTGTTGTCTTGATTGTTTCTGCCAGCATATGGAACGCTTTAAATCTGCTCAGCAAAAACAAATCTCAGTGATGCATTTACTGGAATGCCGTAGAAAGACTCATATCTGATTTGTAATACTGACCCACATTCTACACATTGGACCCAATGTATCTAGCTCCGCAACGTGATGCTAAAATAAACACGCCACCCCAGGCAAAGAGAAGATAAAGTCTCATTCACTGATTTATTTTTGAAACTATAAGCATACAGTTGAGGTCAAAAGTTTACATACACCTTGCAGAATCTGCAAAATGTTAATTATTTTACCAAAATAAGAGGGATCATACAAAAATGTTATTTTTGACCTGACCTGAATAAGTTATTTCACATAAAAGACGTTTACACATAGCCCACGAGAGAAAATGATAGTTCAATTTATAAAAATGAACATGTTCAAAAGTTTACATAATACTGTGCTGTTAACCTTAGTGAAAAAAACAGCATATGCTGGTTAGGTATGTTTTGATGCTGGTTTAAGCTGGTCCTTTGCTGGTTTATGCTGGTCCTTGACCAGCAACATG